>JASDQU011440696.1:11823-23586 GCA_032191745.1 Picea mariana | reverse complement strand
CATGCATGTCAGATCCAGTGGAGACCTAGTTGAGATAACAGGTGAAAGGGACAGTTTGGCTATCAGTTGTGATTTGATCACACATGCAGTGGATATGCTTATGAGCATGTGCAAACTAGGCAATTTGAATTCAGTTGTGAGAATTCTAATTGCAAGGATTGTACAGAGGAGGCAAGATGTCTGGACACAGGAATTGGCACATGTATTTGTTGATTTGTGTATGACAGTGTGAGACGATTGTATTATACTGAGATCTCTTGGATTAGAGTTTTGTATGAGATTGTTTCATGATTCATGATATACATAATATATGATAGTGGGGTTTTTAGCTTTATGCTTTCTCGGTAAAAACTTCTGTGTTATGTGTTCTTGATATTTCACTTTGTGATTGTGGTTTAATTTTCCGCAAGAATAATAGTAGAACGATTTTGTATTTAAAAGTGGTGTATAATTGTTAGATCAGGAGAATTGCAGGAAATACTTAATTTGTATTGAAATTTCTACACGAATAGCCCATACCCCAAGTGTCTTATATACAAGTGGTAAGTTTGATACTACCTTCTCATGCTAGTTTTGTTGCATTACAATTAGCTAGTTAGTCACAGCCAGGGAGTGTGAATACATGGAGGATATTTGGATCCCCTGGTAGATCGCAATCATGACCGTTAGGTTTTATTTTGATAAGAGCAACAAGATCAGAAATGGCTGGACATGCAAAAGGTTCGATTGCCCAATACCCATAATTTTTGGGTAAGGGAGATGAAGATGTTGAGCAACACTGGTTCTTGTGTGAAGCAATATGGAAATCTAGAGGGACTCCAGAAGCGAATAAGTTGGTTGAGCTCTATACTACCTTGAGAGGTCGCGTTCTCAAGTGGTACATGAAAATCATTGAGCCAGGAGTGCCAAGAATGTAAGGTCAAGAATTCACACTTGACTAGATACGGACAAGGTTCATAACAGAGTTCAAAATACCTCAGTGAAAACAACATGCTCTGTCTGAGTTGCATGAGATCCAACAATGGGAAGGTGAATCAGCCTGGGAATACAACCAAAATTTTAAATATTCTATAGTGAGGTTAGCAAATCCAATCCATGAGGAAAATCAAAGGGAATGGTACATTCAGGGATTTCTACCTTTGACCTGGATTCTGCTAATGCAACAACGGATAGACACCTTAACAGACGCCTTGGAACAATCGATGAATATTGAAGCCATGGCGGGATACCCTGGGAGACTGAGAGTGACTAGACCCCCAACATATGTGAACTTAGCGCAAATACAAGGGAAAATATTAGTCCTGACATAAACTATTCAAGAGCTAACAATACCTAGACCAGAACGACCATAGGTTTGGTGCACTAGATGTTATATAGAAGGACATTTGGTGAATGAATTTCCGTGAATGAGGGGAATGGGACCTTCTCAGAATCCGATGGGACCCCCACTAGGACCCACGGGAGGAGTTGTGCAAGTGTCTACGAGATTAACATTCCATAACCCCACTCCATATCATGCTTTTCTAGGGATCCAAGCAACACTAGAAACTAAGTATTGTAAAATCTGCTGAATTCATGGGCATGGGCCAAGACAGTGCCCCATTATGTAGAAATATTTGATAGTACCAAATACAGTACACTGTGAGTTCTGCGCATCTACCACGCATACTACCAATCAATGTGGAGGGTTGGATGCACTTGCACATAGGTTGGATGGAACAACATTTAGGGTGAATGAAAACCCTCAGGGACCAGGAAGAGGTCGAGGAGGTGGAGTTGGAGGATATTTCAAAGGAGGAAGAACCAGGGGAAGAGGGAAATGAAAATGTTATAACTATGATGAGCAAGGTCACATGGCTAGAGATTTCCCTCATCCAAGGCAGCCATGGTGCTCCCATTGCAAAACCAATGGGCATGCAACTAAAGACTGCCCATAACTATTTGAAAAATGGGAAGATAGGGTGTGGAAATGAGGAACTAACCTCATTAGTTCGAAAATCAAGAGAGTTGTTAAGGGACAATTTCCTGACCTCAATATCGTTACTCAAGGAGGAGTGAGGACATGAGCTGATGCTGATACTCTACCCTAAATCCAGAATGCAATGCCTAAAGAAGATAGGTATGACCCTATAAAACATAAGTTGTTATTTAAATATTCCATAAAAGTATTTCAGAATATTCCCAACCCTAATATGCAAATGAAAACCCCATAGTCTATTATTTACCCTAAAATTGCGTAAGTCCTTGCTTCACCCCCTGCACCTAAAAACCTTGTAGTCATATCAAGAAAACTTGAGCAACCTCAAAATGTAGTTGAACTTTGGTTTCAATTATTTTCTAACATCCTCGGGAATGATCGATTGACAGAGAAGTTGCACAATGCACTATACCTAGTCTTAGGGAATGAAGAACCCATAGACGCAAGAATAAGGGATAATCTTTCTGAGAAGAGTACTTAGAGAGTGCAGAGAAGAAAAGTATGAAATGAAAAATAATTCAGAGTAGTAGCCTAGTTAGATGAATTTGAGATTAAGGATGTCATGTTGGATCTAGGATCCGATGTGAACATTTTGCCTAAGAAGACTTGGGAAACCTTAGGAAATCCTAGGCTGACATATTCCCAAATTCAATTAAGAATGGCCAACCAATACTGTATTTTCCCTATAGGAAGACTGGATAATGTTGAAATAGATGTTCCAGGAGTAAAGATAGTGGCTGACTTTGAAGTGATTGAGATCATGGGGGATAAATACCCTTACCCCACACTACTTGGCATTGATTGGGCCTATGAAAACTATGCAAAAATAAACTTAAAGAAGGACACCATGATCTTTGAGGATGATGGATTCAAGGTAGTTTAACCCTTGGATCCATATATAGGACCCAAATATACAGAGAAAATAGATAATAATATGGAATGAGAAGACTTGGATCAGTTGTACGCTGTAACAATAGGAACAAGAGACAATTATATAAATCCTACTGCCGATGGATCAGTAAGTTGGAGAAGCATACAGTCAACAGACAAATATTTAGAATTGTCTTTTGACAGTTGGCAACAAGGTTCATACGAAATATTCTCAAGAAGATGTGCAACTTTTAGAAAAACTAGAGGGGTTGGGACTGAAGTTAGAGAACATCCAGTATATGATGGTACCTCAGGAATCAATGGTTTTTTGTTCAACATGGAAGAAACGGTAGTAGAGGACCAAAGAATCTCAATACTGGACGTAGCTCTCCAGGACACACCTGCGAGATGGTGGGCCACTCATAAAGCCTTACTCAAAGATTGGGAGGATGTGAAGCAAGCTAGAAAGTATAGGTTTTATAACAAGGAGTAGTTGGAAGCAGAGATGCAGACAGATTTCCAAGTTGCGCAACTGTTCAACGAAGAATATGATCCTAGAGAACATATCGAACAATGTGTGACACGATGGAAAGCTGCAGAAATACCCTCTCACTTATGGGTTCAAGTATTTCCCCACTCTCTAGGTACAATCCCAAAAGTTTGGTTCATACATGAGGAAACCAGAAGACAAACCAGCAACTGGCAGACGCTGGTAGCTCATTTATGCAAGGACTTCTCATTTACAGTAAGTACCCTAAGATGGAAGTAGTCCTGCAAAAGATTAAATAATTTCTTTTTACGGATAATGGTAATCAAAAATCAAACTTAGTGTTATGTGCCAAGCATAGCCAAGAAATTCAGACTAACCTACACTTTCCTTCAACCAAGAAGACTATATAATGCTATAATATTATTAGAGACTCATAAATCCCATATGAATTAGAGGAATTGAGGAACCTAGGCATCAAAGAGACAGAAGGGAACAAAGAAATCCAGAACACTATACCCAGTCAGACTGGTAGTTCCTACAATCACCCATTAAAATTGTGTAAAGTCAACATAGGGAACACATAGAAACCTAAGATATCCATGGTGGGAGACTACCGGGATGAGAAAAATAGTCAAGAAATATAGAGTTTGTTGCAGGAATGTGAGGATTTGTTCCCAAATAATTTTTCAGAGTTGAAGGGAATCAAAGGAGTTATGGGAGAAATAAAAATTGAATTGAAAACATGATCCAATCCTATGAGACATAGACCATACCGCCTTAAACCTAGAGTAAAAGAGAAGGTTAAGAAGGAGATAGATAGTATGTTGGAAGCAAGACTCGTTTTCACAGTGGAAGACGCAGAATGGGTCAGCCCAATAGTTATTCAAAGAAAGAAAGGCACAACGGATATTAGGGTTTGTGTAGACTATAGAAGCCTTAACTATGCCTGTGTGCATGACCCTTTCCCAACACATTTTACTGATGAGGTGCTAGAACATGTTGCAGAGAAGAAATCATACTTGCTCACATATGGATTTTCATGGTACCACCAAGTCAGGATCGCCGAATAAGACAAAAAGAAGACCAGATTCATAATAGAATGGGGATCTTTCACATACAATGTGATGCCATTTGGCTTAAAGAATGCTCCTGCAGTCTTTCCCAGGATTGTAATAACAACTTTTAGAGATTTTATTCACAAGTTTATAGAAGTCTACATGGATGATTGGATGATATATAGTTTTCTCAAGGAACATGTAGCATTGTTACGGCTAATGTTTGACAGATGCAGAGAATTGTAGATCTCATTGAATCTCAGAAAGTGTATCTTCTATGTACCACATGGGAATTTGTTGGGCCACATAGTCTGCCAAGAAGGAGTATTGGTAGACCCAACTAAAGTTTCGGTCATTGTGAATATGCCACCACCTACGAGTTCTAAGCAGTTGCGCTCCACGTTGGGACACACAAGGTACTATCGCACGTTCATTAAAAGATATGCCAACATTACTGCACCTCTAGAAAACCTACTAAAAAAGGCCGAAACGTTCCAATGGAGTCCAGAATGCGATAAATCATTTGAGACACTCAAGGAGAAGATCAACACAACATCGATTATGATATTCCCAAATTGGGAGAATGAATTTCACGTCCATGTAGATGCTTTAGAAATTGCCTTAGGAGCTATCTTAGTGCAACCTAGAGATGGAGCTATGGATCATCCTATCTATTTTGCGAGTTAGAAGTTGTCGCAAGAAAATAGCAACTACACAATGATAGAAAGGGAGGGTTTAGCGATGATTTATGCTTTGCAAAAATTTATAAATTATTTGTTAGGTTCTCATTTTAAGTTCTTTACTGATCATTCTACATTGAAATATCTAGTTAACAAACCTGTGTTGGAAGGGAAAATTTGTAGATGGTTGCTGTTATTTCAGGAATTTTCCTTTAAAGTTATTGTTAAACTAGGAAGATGCAACGTAGGACCTGATCACCTATCTAGATTAGAGTAAGGGGAAAGTGGTGGAGCAGTCGACGATCAAATCCCATATGTAGACTTGTTCTAGGTTGAGGCCATACTAGAGTACCTGGAGGACATAAAAGTCTTCCTAGGTATAGGGGCCTACCCAGAAACATATTCTACAACCCAGAAACGCCACATGGTTGTTAGAGAAGTGGATTACCAGTTGATCGTGGGACAATTATATAAACTAGGACTAGATAGTATCCTCATAAGATGTGTCTTGGATCATGAAAGATAGGATATACTCTGGGAATGCCACATCAGAGTTGCGGAAGGTCATGTAGGAGGAAAGGCCACAGCACAAAAAGTTCTACAAGCTGGACTTTGGTGGGAAACTCTCTTCAAGGATGAAAAGGTATATGCTAGATCATGTGATGTTTGTCAAAGAGTAGGTAAGTCGTAACGACAAGATGAATTACCACTTCAACCAGTTCGAGCTCTACAAGCATTTGAGAAGTGGGTAGTTGACTTTATTGGACCAATCAACCCCAAAAATAAGCATTCAAAGTCTAGATACATCATCACCGCAACTAACTACCTTACACATTGGGTTGAAGCAACAATTGTTTAGGACTGTTTGACCAATCTTGCTTCCAGGTTCATTTTTGATAATATTATCACTCAGTTTGGATGTCCTAGGAGCCTAATTAGTGATTAGGGAGCCCATTTCATTAGTAGAACCATAACAAATCTTACAACAAATTTCTTGATCCAACATCACAAAATCAGCCCCTACCACCCACAGGCCAATGAAACAATAGAATCATTCAACAAGATCTTGGAGAGAGGGTTGACAAAAGTCTGTTGCATAAATCGAGAAGACTAGGATGACAAAGTTCCAGTGGTACCATGGGATTATAGGAAAACCACAAAGAAACTCCACAAGTACACACCGTTCCAACTATTTTATGGGAAAGAGGTAGTGGTGCTTGCATAATTCATCACTCCAAGTTTTTACATTGCACAGATCACACATATGTCGAAGGAGGAATCAGTTGCACAGAGACTTATGGAGATACAAGAACTCGAAGAGACCAGGTTCTTAACAGAGTTCCATCAATCAGTTGAGAAAGCAAGGAAAAATGTTTGGCATGATAGGCATATTAATACTAAGGTATTTAAGCAACGAGACAAGGTTATACTCTACGATAGTCAGTACCAGAAGCATCCTGACAAGTTGTGCATGCATTGGTTGGGACCATTTATAATTGCGGAGATATGACCCTCAGGAGTGGTCAGACTCGTGCAGTTGGATGGTATGCTGTGGCCAGGATGGGTGAATGGCGCTCCCATGAAACCCTATATTTCACAGAATTGAGATAAAATGAATGTTTCTCTAGTCTGAAGGAGCATGTATAATAGTTAGATTTGATTTTTCTAAATTTTTTGTAAATTCAGTTAATAAAGTCAATGTGCACAGTATTGCACTGTGACACATAGTTCATTTTATGTTTAAGTGTTGTTTGATACAGAACTAATAACTCAGCAACACAGGATCATAAGCATAAAAGAAACCATTAATGAAAATTATTTATATGACGGGTACCCCCTTTGTGGTTGGAGGGAGAATGAATCCAAATACAATCAAAGTCCATGTGACCACACAAACCCAGTATAGTCATAACCTTTATTTCCATTATGGTACCCCGTCTAAACTCAATAAGCCATAAATCCACAATACATGAATATTCCATCAGTATTCATGCCAAGATTCCCTCCCGTCAAATGAAAAGGTCTGAAATTGGCCACGTACTTATCCAACTCACCCAAGTAAATGCCAAGATCATCCGATGGAATTTAACCCATTCAACCATCCTGCCAGAAAAATCAGATCTAAGTTGCATCCATATGGTCATGATGAACAATAGTTATTGCTAAAATTTCCCTCCAAGCCAAGTATAAGGCTCTGAGAACTCGTCAGAGAACACATCATTTTCAAAGAACACAACAATTTCTGAATTCTGTAGAGTAAGCTAGCCTATGCAATTGTGAAACCCATAGTCGTGACCCTAGTTCTTATCTTATCGAAGAAGTTATGATAAATCAGAATCCACAATGCTGAGAGCCATAGGAATTCGAAGTTCCATGTCTAAGGATGCAGTACCAGATGAGCCCTGTGACCCCTGAGTTGAGGTCATGGGCGATCTCAAAGGGAAGGTGGAGCAGGTTAAGCTCCTCGATATTGACCTAACAGATCAAGTTTTGTTCCCCCATATGAACATAGACATCTTCTGGGAGATGGCTCCAGATGAGTTGGGAGGCATGCAATTCGTGCCAAAATCAGAATTTGTCAACTTATTCAACTCAACCATTATGAACCTCAGAGACCTACCAGTATTCGGTACCACTGGTGAGGCTGCGTGATGCACCAAATTTTTAATCAGTAGAGTGCATGACCAAAGTCTCTGGTTGGATAGGCAGTATCCAATCCATGCTGAAGACATTCATAAAATTACTAGATTGTCCTTCGAAGGATAAGATGTGTTGAAAGGATTCTAGGGTCCTGGTAAGAACAACAAAAAGAAAGGATATATCATCCTTTACGAGAAGTTCAACACAAAAAAGGGGGGATGCAAAAACAGTAATCGACCCCATACTACTAGAGACAATAAGGACGTGCTGTTAAATCATAGACAACAAGATTATGAGATCATATTACAAGTGCGAATGCATGCTAGATGCATTATCAGTAGAATATTTTTGCACCAGCGACGTTGTGTTCAACTGGTGTAGTTACCTACTGGAGGAACTACTAGTGGCATGTGAGGAAGCAAATGAGAAGGGAGGAACCTTTAGCTACAAATATCTATTGATGGCATTCACAATGTTCAAGTGGAAACCACATATGGGAAGGGAGCCGAAACTACTAGACAAAGGGCACATGGAAAAGATGTTCGAGCCTTGACAGTCCAGGGAAGATTCAAAGAATGCAACTTTCAACACCGCAATGCTTGCTAAGTGGTACAATGGCCTGATAGATGCAACAAAGAGGCTGCATATTCCATAAGAACTTCTCAACTACAATACGAGAAACATTTCCTTTAGCATGAATAAACATCATATGTTTGTATCGTTGAGGCATGTTAGCCAGGAATATTTCCATTCAAGGATGTTGTCGTTCTACTTGGATGAGGAGACCTTTGACAAAGAGGCAATGTCCTGGCCAGTAGTTAAATGAAACCTGCGCAAGTTGGGAATGCACTATATTCTACCTGTTGATTTTCTAAAGAAGAAAGGAAAAGAAGTAGGGGTAGGACCAAGCTCAGTCTCAGAGGCACAGAAGAAATAAGCCTTGACACAATCAAACTCTAAGGAGGAAGACGAGACACAACCATTGGAGCATAATAAAATAACATTTTCAGTCCTCCATCGAATTCCAAATAATGTCATGTTGACAGGTGAGGACGTAAAAAAGATCCTGAGTGTTTTGTTCGTTACTAAACCAATGGTGAAGAAGCTCAGAACTAGGGTATCACCAGGTAAACCTATGAACCCCCAACCCATTTCACCAGCCGTTTCCCGCACCCATGCATCGATTAGAGTAGGCCCCATCCTCCATATTCAAGACGAACCTGAGCTTGAAACCTTTCGATCCATCATCATCACAGAGCACCCTCTGTCATCACCACAACCCCAGTTTCCACCCCCAGAAACCACTAGTCCACCTGAAACCACAAACCTAGAGCTGATGTAGCTTGATCAGTCAGAGGAAGTAGAGCAAGAACTCCTAGAAACAACCTAGGAATTGACTAAGCTAAGACCAGAAGTTTCTGGTCCAAACCCCGAAGTACTAGAACAAAACCTACAACTAACTTCCTTGAACCTAGACATCTAGGACCAACAGACTGTGCCTTCTGCGCAAGAAAAGGACACCCAAACCATGGAGGAGGCACAATCCCAAAACAAATAGCATATCCACTCACCGGCCAAGGGTGAGGGTGTCCAAGAAAACACAATGCAGGAAGCAGACACAAAAAAAGGGCAGGAGATACCAAAGGTTCATAAGGAACCAGAATCAACACCCAGGCAGAGTGTGACATCCATGCGAGAACAGATGGAGTGGGTTATCCAGAACCCTCAACAATGCATAGAGCTGATGCAACTATGCATAGCCATAATAGAGGTTATGACTCTTTCCATCCACATTAATGTTGAGGATCATGCCAGGACCATAAAAAGAGGAGGAGGTAGAGACTTGCTTAGAGAATTCAATGACTAGTGGACTTCCACTGTAGACATGAGAAACCAAATATGCAACCGCTTCATCCACTGATCTGGTACAGTGGCCAGTGACACACTTATTTGGAATGATCAGAGCATCAACTAATCAATTAGAGAAAAGGATCGAGTAGGTCGAGAGGTCTGCCTAGGTCTCAAGGGAGGAAGCGTTCCTTACGCAAGCATCAAGATGATGAGAAGAACAAGCCAAGGTTCAGGTTGAGCACAGACTGGAAAGAGTGCAGGAAAGGCTGGTTGAAGCCTGGACAAATATTCAGAAGGTTTCACCCAAATTTCTCGAAGCTAGTGATGCAGAAGAGCTAGAGTATCAGATTGAGCTGATCCAAGGAGCATGGACACAACTCACCACGTGCACTGAAAATATGGAAGTATAGTTGCAACAAAGTTAGCAAGAATAAAAGAAACAGCCTCAGAGGATGCAAGAGAAAATTCAGAAGATAGTACTAGAAGGTAACAATGACCGAGCAACACTACACAAGTACACAACAAAATGCACAAAGATTTTAAGGGAAGTCAGGGATTGGATGGGAATCATTGCTAGATGCAACCAGGTCCTGGAGGATGTGCGCACCAAGATCCAGGTCATGAATGAAAAATTTGCGGCCACGATGGATCTGCTGGAGAAACAATAGAAGTTTGACCAAATCCAACAGGTGGACAATGAACTGAATGCCCTCTTTGAGGCACAGTCTGTAGCAAAGAAAGAGATGCGTGACTTCTGACTTTTCATTCATAACGTGTACATGTATATGCATCAATTTGATGAAACAACATATTCCGAGTGGAACTCGTTGGTTGCGTCCAAGCCAAATGGGTGTAGTATAGAGGCGACCCAACAGTTTGTGGGAGAGGCATCACTCCTTGCCAGGAAGTGGTAGGATAAGGTTGGAAAATTTCAAGGAGTGAGGGAGAGAGCCTTGCAGCTGGTCCTAGAGTTGGGCCCTTCATTTGAAGATGCAAAACAAGAGAAATTACAAACAAAAGAGCATAAGGAAGAAGAAAAGGAGGACAAGGGAAAACAACAGTCGCTCTGGGAATCTACGAAGGAACCGAGCACTTTACTTGAGGGTGAGTCAAGGGTTGTGGTCAGAGCCTGTTGGGCCCTTTATTTTTTGGACAAGGAATCGCACAATTTTTGACTGAGTACGGGTTGCGAAAGCTTCAGAAGAAGATGGAAATCAAAGCAAGAAAGAGAAATAGAAATCAATTGCGAAAGAAAGAGAAACACCAACTAAGCAACAACGGTTGCAACAGAACAAGAAAGCGTGCAAGCCGAGAGAGAAGAAACAACCTAAATTATATATAGGGATGAACACAAATTTTAAAGGTTGTTGTTGTTTCATTCGTTCATTTGTTGTTCAAACGGTATTATTGTCTAAAATTTCCCTCTCTACAGGGTTGCTGTCAGACGAGTTAAGAACAAATTTGAGTCTGTAGTGTAATCTGTACGCCTTTTAAGAATTAGAGATCTTTGATGTGAGTCAAGAGCCAAGAGTCTGTAATAGTGCACTATTGTATGGGTTTTGAGACTATAAATGAAGGAATATTCTGAATATAATATAAAGAAGGATATAAATTTTCAAAATATGCTATGTCTTATTGTGTTTAATCATGCATTACAATACTTCTTTATGGTTTATAAGTTCCTCATGACGTTTCAGTGTTTAAATGATTTTCTGCAACATAAGTAGGTTTGATTCTTGCACTCATAAGATTCAAATCTATTTGATAGCTAGATGTCTTGCACACGGTCATGATGAGTCCTTAAGGTTCTGTGAATCCTCCTAAGTCTTTTCCTTACCCTTCCCTATCTAATTGTCTCAACAAAGCTCTGAATGAGACTTCTTCTCTTCGAAGGATATGAAAATGCCAGTGCTCTAGACTACTTGGTACCTTTTGTTGGTAACCTGAGAAGGACCCTGGTCTGATCAAACTTGTGCCAACAACTAGGAAAATTAGTCTAGTAAGTGGACCATAAATTCAAGAGGTTAAAAGGTAAGTTAAAGTACACTATCACTGATACACAACATAGGCATTTGTTTGTTAATTCATTTTTGCCACACTTGAAGTATCCCTTGAGAGAACAAACATTCCAAAGTCAGGGTGAGGCCTTGCAGGTATCCTTACAGCTAAAGGAAAACTAATACAAGCATACAAATCCAG
>JASDQU011440692.1:0-19121 GCA_032191745.1 Picea mariana | reverse complement strand
TCCCGAGATTTAAAGTGTTGAGTGAAACTTGCTTAGTCTCCTTGTTACTCTATGAGATCCAATGGCTCACAACATTTCGCACTTCTCCATGAAGCATCTCCACCGTCCGTTTCAGCTTTTGTTACCCCTTTAGCGATTTGAGACTTGGAGCAACCAAGGATTTGGCCTGCACTCCAAACTCATGACCCCCGAATTCACGAAATGATCCAACGGCTTACGCAAAGTACGATCAACGGTTCACGCTGATTTTGGATCCTACGGTGATGATTTCATTCGCCTCTAACCACCTTGCAGCTTCCCTTGATCCTATTGTCCTCGTGGTTTCGCAAGTTCTCCATGGAGAATCTTGACCGTCTGATTCAGCTTCTCAAGGACTTCTGGCCGAATGACTTGGAGTCCTCCCCTTTGCTTCTACGAGGATTAAACCTTGTTCTCCTCTTTCCAGATCCGATGGATATCGATCCTTTGTGCTAGATCTGACGACCTAGATCTATTCCTCCCTTGTGCGCTCTCCTGCATGCGTCTAGACATAGATTTGATGACCCAAGTCTCACCTCTCCATATGATCTAACGACAACTGTGCTCCCTCCTAAGCTTGTGCTTTTTCCTTCCCCTTGGAAGATTTTCAAAGTTTCAAAGGTCTCGGCCTTTGCTTCCTCTACGAAGCCTGTAACCTTGGCTCCTGCCTGTATTCTAAGAGATGTTCCTCCTCCTGAGATTTGTTACTATGAACCTCAAAATGTCTCTGTCCCTTTCTCTCCTTGAAGGGATGTAAGTGCCCTCTGGAAACTTCATGCTCAAGCATGCTTTACTGAGCCTGCAGGGTGTTCAATAAACCTGTGAGTGTCTCCTCCTATGACACTTCTCTTCTCTCTGAACTCAAACAAGAGTTCCTTCTATGCACACTTGCATCAACTCAATGCCCACCTAGAAGAGTTCTCCAGAATCTTCAGTGACTCTGTCTTCTCACCGAAATCGAAATAGAGTTCTCCTCAATGCATCTTGTGCATTTTCTCAATGCCCTCTTGGCAGAGCCTTTACAAAATTCACAACAATTCTGCTTCTCCTCTCTGTGCTCTCCTCTGCACAGTTTCTCCTTCAAGGTGTTCAACAACCTTGAGGCTTCCTCCTTGAGTCAATGACTTCAGCTGGTGCGCCCTCTTGGCATGTCTTTTTTTGAAATTCCACAGAATTTAGAAGTGCACTCCTGCACTGGTTTTCAGAGACCGCAGTAGTCTGTCATGCACTCTTGCATGAAACCACAAAGAATCCAAACCTGAAATCAAAGAAGTCTCAGATAGGAAAATCTATATATCCTTGCAAATGCACATCTAACATACATCTACAACATATCATCAACACATAAAGACATTCATTCATGAACTCACAAACACATGAACAACAACATGCAGGAAAAATTGCCCTGTTTGTATTAATCAAGAATGCCTGATTACAATGTGTTCAAGCTCGGACTGTAACAGAGTCTCGACTCTCCTCTCTTCTTCAATAATTTGACTTACAAAAATAAGATGCCAAGATTTTACAAAGAGGGGATCCTCAAGCTCTTCCCTCCATCTCACCAACTCTCATTAAGTTTTTCATTAATGGTTGTCTAGTCCAAATCTGAACTAGATCTCAACCTTACAAACATTTAATACAAATTCAAATTTGAAAAACAAGAGGGTGGTTCCTCTCTCCTTCCATTTAATGTGTGCTTGATGTGTTGGCTGGATGGTGCATAGCTGGCTTGGAGTGATGCTCTTGCATCACTTGGTACACCACCATTGACTAAACACTAAAATTTTAAGCCTTGTCATACCATTCTCTAAGAAAATCTTAAGCCATTGGATAAGTGGCATTTATTTTAATAAGGCTTAATAAGGCTTATATATATATCGAAGGCTTATACTAAAACATACCAAAAACAAAAAATCAAAAACTATTCTGCGATTTCATTTGGCCGGGGGTATTTGTATTTCGCACGCGATTTCATTTGGCAGGCTTGGTTCTATTCCAGTTGGTTGAACCCCGATTGAACTTGCTACCATTTCCTCCATGAGCATCCAAGAGTGAAGGAGTATCTCTGCAATTTCCAAAATCATCCAGGCGTGAAGGAGAACCTCTACATCGTCCACAAGCACCCACGATCGCAAGGGGAAAAGGAGACATCAACATGTCTGGCCAAGTAATTTTGTTGAGCATTGATTCAATATCTAAGGTTGAATTTTCAATTCCAGCCTGCCTTTCTAAGGCCATTCCATACCTCGCCCTCCTCTCCTTTCCTTCTTAGCTAACTAACCTCCCCTCTAAATTCTGCTCTATACTACAAAACCTAAAACCCTTAACCACAGCTCTAAACACCTAAAAATGGCCCTAGAACTTAACTTCAGCTCTTAGCCTATGGTATAATACCCCTGCTTTAAGGCTTAGAACCTAGGATTTTAGTCATACTTCCCTCCTACCACCTCAGCTCCTCAATGCTAGACTCTAGCCCTATTCTAGACTTCCCTAAGCCTAAGCCTATCCCTCATCCCTTTAGGACAGTCCCCATTCCACCTAACCTGAGCCTCGGCCTTGCCTAAGATCTACTCTAAAAGCCTCGCTTAACCCTTAGTAACTAACCTAGGAATCTACCCTACCATTTCCTACCTAAGAACTGACTCCCTACCAATCCTACCCCTCATAGTTACCTACAGGAAACATACATGGATGACTGATATAACCCCTTAGACAGACCTTAAACTACCCTGCGTTGGCATAGAATTTAGCTCAACATACTTTGGGAAGACCCCCCTAAATTCTTGACACCATATCTCCTCAACACAACACCTTAAAGCATACTACCTAGCATCCTAAAAGGCACCTCGACATATCTAATTTCAATCATTGTGTCATTATTCTTAAACATACCTATACTACAAGTCATCTAATCCTCAGAAGACAACTGAAGAGTTATTCACATACAACCATCCTTTAATAATTTCTCCACCAAACTTGTAGCATACTTGGTTTGTGACACAACACACAACCATTGGTTTGTCAAAATTCTATACCTACACAATAATGAAGGAGTCCTAAACCAGTCTTGTCAAAATTTGAACAAAAATCAGATTTTACCTTCTGAATTGTGTTGACCTTACTACCTATGATGATTATGTCATCCACATAAACAAATACAACCACCAAATAATCATTGTCTTTCTAACATAAATATTGAATTAGAAGGGCTTCTTTTGACTCCAAATATTGAGCCTATTTCAAACATTTAAAACTTATATTGTCTTACACACGACACACTCTTTACCTTCTACTTAAAACCCCCAAAGCTGATACATAAGGAAGTAAAAGAAAAAAAAAACTTACAATAAGGAAGTAGCTAAGTCTAAATGGGATTTAGAGAGGGGAAGAGTTCAATTTTATTTTTTTTAAATCACAAGCACATAAAGTTGGGAGAAAAGGGAAAAGAGGAAGCGAAATTCAAGGGAAGGATGTAATAAAGGTAAATGTTTGAGAGGGGAATTTAGAGGGAAAACAATAATCAAGGTATGCTTGACATATTGAATAACAGTGACACACAGACATAAACCTTGATAGCCATATATATCCATAGATATACCTCATGATATTCTATCCTGAGGTCATATCACTCAAATTTATGAGTACATTTGACTCCATAGCCCTTATAGACACCTGTCTTCCTGTAGTGTGTTTTTCCTGAGAATCTATGCCACTCCCACAAACTACCAAGCCCACCTATCATCGAGTATTTTTAGGCTCCACCCAGAGAGTTGGTTGTGCACATCTCTTATTGGATACCGATCATTAAATCTATACTATATTGACATATCTATTGCATGAATACATGTCACTACGGAAGTAGTAGGGAACCCTCCCTTGGTCTATTGCACGAATACATAGACATAAACAAAGAGAACTTGATCCATTGTGACACCTTCAGGGGGATCCTGTTATGTTCCTTAGTGCTCTACTAGCTAGGCTACCTTGCCATATCCAACCTGCTAGTTTGTGCCTTAAACTCCCCCCCTCCTGTTGTTCTTGACATTAGTTCATTGATTGATCAAATCATCAACATTAAAGAAGAGGCCATGTAGAGTTTTCCTTTTGTCAGAAAATTTTAAAAGCTTATGTTATTGAATGATTTTTAATTGTTAGGGCACACGATTTTCTACTTTGCATCTAAGAAAATCATTTTGTTTCCCTCTCTTTGATAGGACACACAAATATCACTTTATTGTTGAGTTAAAATGGAAATCACAAATGGAAATCACTTTATTAATTAATGAGGAAGATGAAAAGTCAGAAAAGGAAAAAGAGTCTCATAAAAGGGTGAGCAGAGTCAATATAATTAATGTGTTTCTAACAATGAGATAGTTAACAGTGAGTTAGTTATAGTTATCGTGAGAAATATCCTTACATTTCCCTTATCTTTTCAATGTTTATCTTTAGCTATACTATAATATGAATATCGTTGGCCTAATGTTTCCTTCTCCCTTGATGGATTGTAGGTACAACCAAATATGTATCTATCAGACCTATCATTTAGCTCGAGCGATGAAATTTCGAGAGGGACAAGGGAAAACATATCCAACACATGTAATAAGAAGAAATCAACTAGAGGTAAAAAGGTCAAAAGAAATTTTGGTATGCGCATGAAATTCTTTCTTGTTGAAGGAGGATCATGCTCTTATGATGATGAGAGCATAGGTGACATCAAGGTTCCCTTGAGGTACAAACACCTACTGAAACAGTGGGTACCCAAGGAACTGCCAGAGTTGGACATCGACTTTTGTGTTAATGAGAGGATGTATCGCATTTCTCTGTCATCCATCCATGGCCTTGGTTTATTCTCCATGGACGACATAAAGGTAAAATATGGTGGATTGGTTGAATTTTTTGAGTATCTTGGACCATGTTACACTTATGGAGTATGGTTGAGGCTGGTCCAATATATGCCTAGTATGCAGAGATATGCACTCACCGCAAATTATATACAACTGAAAGACAATAATAAAAATAAAGGAGCGACTATGTATACTGATGAAACGCCAAAGGCATCGGGGAATATTGCAGGTCTTATAAATAGTACAAGGCCTGGGACGAAAAGAAAGGAACCCAATTGCATTTTTGAGGAGCGTGAAGGTAATAGGATATTTGTATGTTCAGTGAAAACAATAACGGTAGGCGAAGAGTTGCTCATCGATTACAATATAAATCAAGTCGACCCACGAATGTCTTCTTTTTCTACGGTACAAAACCCATTATACCCAAACTTAAAAAAGGATTACTTAATTTGTGAATGTTTCATTTGTGACGAAATTTTACTTTATTTCTGAATGTTCCATTTGCTAATTTTTGCTCAATGTTTCAATTCCAAATATTTTCTAATTTGTATGTGTGAATGTTTCATTTGATAATATTTTCCAATATTCCATTATTTCATATATTGTTTTTTCATTATTTCTTTCACGTACTAACATTCTTCTTGAAATTCTGCTAGAGTGTTGATCGGGGCAAAGGCCCTAAGCATGGAAAAGGCATTGATCGGGGCAAAGGCCCCATTCCTAGCACCACATCAACCGAAAACAATGAATATATAAGCGATGAAGAGATATTTGATTCTAGAGACCCCTTGTAGACAATAGAATTGTCCCTAAGAAAGGGCAATAAGGAATTCCAGGATCTGGTCGCTGCTGGGCCGAAAACAGATTAGGATTTCCTAAGGATAGCTGAATTACGCATTAAGATAGTAAATTATGGGGTAATTCATGCCATCTAACAATATCAATTTTTGGTTTTAAATTTTGTAATTTGATATATGCAATTAACATATATTTGTCATTGTAGAATTTTGTGAGATCGATGAGAGGGGAAGGGGAAGGTCCTAGTAGAAGCAACATGACTGCAACAGGGAACCCACATGGCCATGTAGCCACGAGGCTATTTTCCACCCCAAGTGTGTCGCCTAAGATCGATTCTATACCTTCTAGGGGTGATGCCACACTCCCACAACACAGGCCAGATCGTGCAGGTGGTGTACATGATCATGGAACTGATCACTCTTACGTTGATTGTTACCCTAGTGCTACACTTATCCAAAGCACAGGAACAACTGCGGTATCATTTTTGGTCGACCAGGACATGGTTCCTCTAAAAATAGTACAACTACCAGGTATTTAATATATGTCTTTATCGAGATTCCTGCTATATAATTGTTTAAACAATCACATATCAGTGAGATTTAAATTACTAATGATGACGATGTTTTACAGGAAACAATGTGTTCTACAATAGTTTGCATGACTATGCATTAGAACTTTTTGGGCAGACCATTCGACTACATTGGAATCGAAAAAATTCCAAACTGAAAAACCTTCTTATCTCCAGACTGGTTGGCAAGTTTGGTGACTCTTTCAATAAGCTGGAAGTCCTAAAAAGGACCAGCAAGCATTTGAAACATGTTAGAGAGGCATATAGGAATAAATTAGTACAGGACCCCAAGTGTGAACGCCCTTTGGTTTTCCTCGAGAGGGAGTGGAAAGAAATTATTCTCAATGCAAGAGAATTAGCGATGAAAGCACAAGGGAAGAAACCACCTGGCCCTGGAAGGTAAGAGGTGTTTTCAATTTACTATGATGGTCTTTTGTTTACTTTACGAGGAAAACAATCAATATCTAACATGTTTCAAAATATTGTGTAGACTCCAAGACACTTCCAAGGCAACAAAGGCAAGACAAAACAAACACGACCAACATAAACTGGGCCAAGGTGGTTACGGGAGATTGAAGGCATGGGTTGTAAGTGCCTAAACATTTTACTTTTTATTATCATCATCACAAAATATGTAATTCATTGTAGCTAGTGACTAATGATTTTGATATTGCTCAATACAGGGAGATTTGTTCAACAACGAAGCCACAAAAGAAGATCTAAAGGTCAGGTTCACACAGGGTTTTGATGGCATGGTGGCGCGATGAAGAATCTTGGGGAAATCACCATGTGTCTCTCTGGACGACATGGTAAATAAAATGAAATTAAAAACTTGTCGATTAGTTTTTACTCATTGATTACTTGTAATGTAAAATATATTTTTTATTCATTTAAAATGTAAAATAATGTGTGTCTTTTCCACATTCACAGGAGAGTAAAAATTCTACCAATGCTCCTGATGTACTCGATGAACCACATCCCAGCCCCCATATTGATTCAAGCGTTTTTGCCAAAGGACCGTTACATAGTGGTATGCGTGCATTTTTAATGTTTTTCCATTTTTCAATGAGTATTAATATTTAGGGTATATTCTGTACTAAATACTCATATGGTTTCATATGGCAGAGCATGTAGATGTCGATCGAGAGCGGAGATAAAGAAGCGTAGAAACAACAATGCCGCCACCAACTACTGTTTCTACTGCATCTGCTAATCCAGGTATACAACATTGTAATTAAATCTGTATTAATTAAATTTCCCTAGGAACAGTGAATAACAATATCACTTGAATTTTTGTTGTTGTTGCAGTAGTGGATGCCCATGCGCATCCTCAACCTCCAAGCCAAAATAATAGAAGTTCATCATGGCGTGAGATGTTGAGTACTGATGATGCAACACTTCAAGAAGGCCCAATAACTATGGGGGATCAATTAAATTATGATGATGACTTACTTTGTGCTTTCATGGAGACCAAGAAGTAAAAGAAGAAGAAAAACAAATGATTAGACATTTTATTATTAATATAAATCCAATATATTTCAGGTCCAATGTAATGTATTTTGTTTTCCTACATGTCATGAATGTTATTTTCTTTCATGTTTTTTGTTTTAGCACATGGCGATGAATGTTTTTTGCTTACATTTAATGTTACTATCATTTCTAATTATAGTTGTAAAATCTAGATAGATTGGGTATGGGGAAATGAGAGTGATATGAGAGGGGGGGAGGGGCCAAAAAAGCTTCCACCTTCACGTGGTTGGTCATGTTCAGTAGAGAATAATTTATTCTCGAAACGAAGAGAAGTTCATTCATGTATTTGTCTTTAGTCATTAATTTGTAGAGGTTGTTACATCTTTAATTACTATTCTGAAATATAATTAAGTCGTGATGAATCATAGGATGGAGAGGAGCAACATTGGAGGCACCCCATCACTGAAAGGTATGGATCTTGTTAAGGACTGGTTTAAGGTGATTTTTGGTTGATTTATGACTATCATGATATTTTGTAATGAATGTGGAGATCATTGATTTTTTTTAGGAAATTTGAATTTAAGAAGACAAAGTTATGATGACTCCACGAGTGTTAAGAATGCATGGCAGTGGGCACAATACCCAAGGTATGTCTCTCTAGCCAACACTATTTCTATCCTAAATCAATGTAGTACACACTGAATGCGGTGACCCTGAGGTTCATCATCCTCTTCATATGCTTCTTGCTCCTCCTAGGAGGTTCAAACCTCCTAACCTAACCTAGGCTACCCCTACATACCTCGGCCTACCCTAAACCTAACCTACATCCTAAGCCTAGCAATCCTAGACTCTTAGTGGCCTAATGCAAGACATCTAGACCTAATCTCTATAGCTCCCTAAAACTACTAACTTGGCACTCAATTTAGGAATGACATAACTATTACAAAGATAGCCCCCCCATTTTAATGCTAGATATATATTCACTCTGACACAGTCCCCCATTCTTGGAAGTTTTGGGGCGATTAATATATCATTTGATTCATTGCAATGTCTAGAACAACATACCATTGTAGTTGTGTTTGGTTGTCTCCAAAATTACTCTGTATTTTTCATCTAGGGCATTAACTGACTAAAGCCAATAACTTGGATCATGTTCCTTCTAACTAGATTTAGATACTAAGTTCCATATAAGTATACCTTGCAATTGTTGTTGTCACCATGTTTGTTTGGGTTTGTTCTTTTGGTCACTTGTTTATTAAATATTTGCTTGAGCTAATGATATAGTTGAACCTGTGAAAAGCACACAATTGTAATTATGTTCCCTATAGTTAAGTGCAACTTATAATCATTTATCATAAATAAGGAAATGATCTTTTTCTTAAATTTGGATTTGAGTCCTAGTTGATGCCATAATTTAGATTTATGTTTTATGTGGTGATTAATTGTAGCAATGGGAAGAACTTCTTATCATTCAATTGAGTTCAATAATGAAGTGTGTATTGTCTTTGTCCAGACTATGAATAGGATATTTAAAACAATCCAGTATCAAGGTTCCTGTTCCATTCCACATGCCCTGTGAATGGAAGGAATGCCCTTTTTAATACTAGAACCTCTTGTCCATCTGATGAATGTTTTCTTTTTTTAACCAATTCTCTCCAAAGTGATATTGTTTGCTTATTATTTCATTGTCTATGTCTACCTTTGGTGTCATCGTCTATGTTATCCACTTTTGTTGTAATTTCAGGGTAAGTATAAATACAATTATATTTTGAGGATGATTCATCTTTGCATCCATGAATTGGATATATACAATTGCAATCTTTGAGTGTGAAAAGTATTCCACTTTGTTTTTCTGAGTGGTGGGTGTGTCATGTTCAACACTAGTGGTCCCTTCTCTGTTATTTTAAAATAGAAGACCTAGTTTCCTTTTGTTTGTGTATATAATATATCCACCCTTTGTGTCAACACTTCATTTATGTCCTCTACTACCAACACTCTTGTAGTTCTCTCTCTACCTTCTTTTGGTATCCATACTAGACTCTGGACTTTGGAAACTATCCTTATTTTAGTATTACGTGTGATTTGACCATAATTTAATTATGTGGATTTATGAAGTTGATTTCATTGGTGTGTACATATTTGGTTTTCAAGTTATGGGAACCACAATTCTTGATTTTATTTGGAAATCTCATGTTGCAAAATTTTAGCATATCATAAAAAGTAGATCATTCACAATAGTTCACTACTTGATTGTAATTTTCCATATGGAAGTTGGTCCTCCAAGAACTGGGAATGATCACTATATTTTGATATTCATCCTTTCTTTGAAAAGGGCCTTTGCATTTCTCCACTACAAGTTTCATTGGCATTCAAAAGGGCATCGGTTCTCATTTATTATGTCTTTATCCTTTCCCAAATTCGATAGTCAAGAGAGATAGGCCATCTATTATTATTCCTATTATACATGTCATCGTCACTGCAAGGATGAAGTTAATGATACTAAACTTCAATAGAAGGACTATCAAGGCCTAATAACAAAACAATTTTACCCTACAAATCATTTATAGGAAAACATGAAAATTTCCATGGCCTTGCACTCTAGCTTCAATGCTTCCAGTAGTTGGTGGATGGGTAGTATTTGACCTCTAAGCCTATTGACAATGTGGATGCTCCATTTTTTGGTCCTCATTGAGTGACATATTTGTTATTGGGAGTGAACCCATTGAATACTTCTAAATGTACTTGTGCCTATAGAATGCCAACCCGGGTGACAGCTCATGCTCCATCTTCTTTAGATGTCGTTGTAGCTTCTAAATTTCAACATCATGTTCCCTGGGTTTTTCTCTTAGGAATTGATTTTCCACATCTAAAAGGAATTCCTTCGATTTAATAGTGCCCAACTACTTCGTAAGGGAGGTTTGTTGTTGTGAAAGCTCCTCCACCCAATGCTCTAGATTCATCTTCCATAATTTGAGGCTTGATATTAAATCCCCTAGCATGGATTGAGACTCATCACAATGGTTCTTACATATAGATATGACAAGGTAAATTGGATCACCGGTATTGACCATTAGGGGGTTGACTCCAGTGCCATCTCCCAAGTACATAATGAAAGTATGGTTCTGTAGCTTGCTATTTTGGGCTTATTCCTGTGTGAATGGAATATTTTTGTTTTTAAAAAACCCCAACATTCGTCTCTCTAGTGACGAAGAGGTCCGTTTCTTGTATATCCATTTGGTCACAAAGTATGTAACTTTGTCGCTCTAACAACTACATGTTCGTCTTTCGTTTGACCTTTTTAGCTTCAGGGTTGGTTGGTCTAGCGACTAATCTTCTTCGTTCTACCGACTAACCATGGTTTATTGACTAAGTTTGCCAGGGTTTTCTTGGTCTCTCTTGTGACTAATATTAGTCGTTATACCAACTAACATTTGTCGCTAGACCGACTAATTATGGTCACTAGAGTGACCAAGGTTATGTTTTCCTTAGAGATGCTAGCAGGGCTTGTGACTAAAGTTGGTCGCTAGACTGACTAATCTTGGTCGATGGACCGACGAATGGTAACTTTTCCCTATTGTAATAGGCTTATTTTTCCAGTCGCTAGATCGACTAAGATCCATGCGTGGTCGCTAGACTGACAAATTGATTCCGATGAAAAAAAAAATCATCTTGGTCACAACAACAACCCTATTTCGACGAAACTTCGTCGCAAAAACGTTCAAATTTAGTAGTGTGGGTAGACTATTGTACAGGATACCATGGGTAGTGTCACCTACCACTATTTCTTTAATCTCTACTAAGTAATGCAGTAAGGTCATTTCACAAACTGGGAAGTTCGTCTTCTTTGTGATCCGTGCTCACAGTAAGAAAAATGTTTTTGTAACATCTGTGGCCTCTACATAGAGCCTCTCTTTGCAGCAGAAGAAAGTGGATGGGATCGTGGAAGAATACAGAGACATCTTCTCCTCTCCCATCGAGGTACCGATGCACTACCAAGTCAAGAATCCAATTGATCTGACCCCCGGTGCACCTCTACCTAATGGACTAGTCTATCGTCACTCACTAATGGAAAATGACGAAATTAGATGTTAGATCCAAGAGCTTCTTCAAAATGGGCACATAAGACCCATCTCCTCCCCTTGCGGAAGCCTAATTGTACTGGTGCAGAAGAAGGATAGGACTTGGTGACTCTACATTGATTACATAGCCTTAAAGAAAATCACCATTAGGAACTGATACCCAATTCCCAGGATTGATGACTTTCTTGAGCAACTCAAGGGGGAAAATTTCTTCAAAAAGATTGACCTAAAGTATGGTTTCCACCAGGTTCCCATCAAACCAACTAATGTATGGAAGACAACCTTCAAATCTAAAGAAGGTCTCTTCGAATGGTTGGCCATGCCCTTTGGCTTAAAAAATGCATCGACCACTTTCATGAGGTTGATGGATGATGTATTGAGACCCTTCACCAAATCTTTTGTGGTGGTATATATGGATGACATCCTCATCTTCAAAAGAACTTGGGAGAAGCACATGCGGCATATTCAACAGGTTTTGAGCACTCTACGGTAGCACAATCTATATGCCAACTTAGAAAAGTGTTCTTTTGGAAAGAACAGGGTCCAATACTTGGGCTACATTATTGATGAGCATGGGGTACATGTTGATCTAGCTAAGATCCAATTCATCCGTGACTGGCCATCCCCGACCACACTAACCGAGCTTCAGAGATTCTTGGGCTGGCCAACTTCTACTGGCAGTTTTTGTTGGGATTCTCCCATATTGCATGGGCCCTCAGCCAGGTAACCAAGGGCGGTGGTAGGGAAACATTCATGTGGGGGAAGGAACAACAACGAGCATTCGATGATCTGAAGCATCACTTGTGCTCAACTCCAGTACTCTCCTTTCTCGATCTGCAACAATCATTTGAGATTGAGATTGATGCATCTAACTATGTTGTAGGTGCAATTCTCACTCAACCTGGTCATCTGGTGGCATACCATAGTGAGACACTCTCCGATATTGTCCGAAAATACCCCTTCTATGAAAAATAAATGTATTCCCTTGTACAAGATTGTCATCAATGGAAACATTACATTCTAGGAAAGGAGATGATCATCCACACTGATCACAAGCCTCTGTAGTTCATACAGACACAGAGGAAATTGTAGAACAACTGCCATTAGAAGTGGTCCACCTACTTGCAACAGTTCCATCTGAACATCAAGTATAAGACATGGATCTCAAATCGTGTCGTTGAATGCCTCAGTCGACCTCTCGTGGTTGCACTCACCACCGTGCTCCATTCCTATGGACATGAGGCATCTGAGTGGCCCCAACTTTATCAACAATATCCAGACTTCACCACCACCTATTATCTCTTGGGTACATGCATGACTATCACCGATTTTCACATTTAGGACAAACTATTATGCCATCTAGGACATATCTATGTTCCTACAATAAAGTATGCAAAGATGATTTGGGAATCCCACTACAGTTCGATGGAAGAACATTTTGGCGTGGAGAAAATCATGTTCGTTCTTTAGAAACATTTTTATTGGCCAAAACTTCGACAGGAAGTTAGAAAGTATATCATATATTGCATTTCCTGTTCCATTTCCAAGCTAGCCATCAAGAACAAGGCTTATACACCCCTCTTCCTATTCCTCAGAAGCCTTGGGAATCCATATCAATGGATTACATGTCTTTCCTTCCATCCACCAAGCAAGGCAATGACTGTGTATTTGTGGTCGTTGATCGATTTTCAAAGATGGCCATTCTCATAGCCTGCAAGAACAATATCACAGTGACAGATAATGCCAAGATCTTCTTCGAACGAGTGTGGGTCCATTTTGGGATACCACAGACCATCATCTCCGACTGAGACAATAGTTTCCTCAACACATTTTGGTCGAGTCTCTAGTCACTGTTGGACACCAATCTCACTAAATCCACTGCTTTTCACTCCCAAACAGACGACCAAACAGAGGTCATCAATCGGATGAGTGTGCACATCTTGCGCATGTAAAGGTATAAGCATACATGTACATGGGATGAGAGTCTCCCCTATGTTCAACACAGTTACAATAGGGATCTCCATAGCTTCACCAACCATAGCCCACTTCAGGTGGAGCTAGGATTCCAACCCTTGGGTCCCATTGATGTTGCACTACTTCTTTCCACCACATAGATAAACTCTTCCTATGTCCAGTATGAGAACGACAAATCCACTAGATTCATTGAGCGGATTTAAAACATCTGCCAACAGGTCCAGGAGATTTTGCATAAATCCAATGCGAAGTACAAGCAATGCCATGATCAACATAGGGTATCGCACCAGTTTCAAGTTGAAGACAAAGTTTTTTTACATTTACAGAAGGAGTGTATCACAGGGCCCCATCGAAAGTTCCTCCCACTTTGCTATGGGAATTACACTATCACCAAGGTTGTGGGTAGCAATGCGTTTGAGTTCAACACTCCACCCTTCCTTGGCCTGCACCCAATGTTCAATGTGGACCTCCTTCAACTATATTTTCCACCATTATTGGACACTTCAGAGATCATAGAATAGCTGACACCCACAGAACTCAACCCTGACTGCATGGAACAAGCATTCACTGATCATATAGTGGACACACAGGTCAAGGGCACTCGCTAGCAGAGGATCCATCTTTAGCAGGTTGTCAAGGCAGGGCAGCTCCTACACCAAGGCAATTCGCTCACTCGGGACCAAATCCAATAGAATTTTCCTCACCTAATGCGGGAACTCAACGCGATGGATACCATTGCTTCCTAAGGGGGGAGGATTGATCCAGGTGGATATTGGTGGCCATCCACCTATTCCAACTGGCTCCTCTTTTTCATTTTTAGTTCAACATGTTCTTCTGTACTTCTTTGTAATTGTGGTTTCTACACTTCTAGGGTTGTCTGAATCCCTACACATATTCCAGGTGGATACTTGTGGCCTCTCACCTAATCCAACGAACTTATTTTGTATGTTTTCATGTCAGCACATCTTGATGTACTTCCAGGGCCATTTTGGATCCCTAAACAATGTTTTTTTGGCTTGCCATAGTCAAATTGTAGACAGAGTCAGTGTTTGATGGTGTAATGTATAGTTTTCTAAAAGACCTTTCTAATGGGCTATCACACGCCTTAAACAAAGGTTGTATGCAAAATTTACGACCTTGGGAAGTTGAGGTACCAACTTACCCATAGGGGCCCACATGACTTTTGGCATTTCACCTCCTAGGGTCAGGTTTTTGGATGTCTAGGGTTTTTTCATTCATGAATAATATTAAAAATTCCTTTGGAGCCTCATTGTAATCATTCTTCTCAGACAGATGCACATAGAAACCACATCTCTTCTCAAATATAGCGACCACCATTTGAGAAATTGTTTCAGTTCTGCAGTTTTATAGTTTCAGCCTATTTCATTTATTCAATATAAGATATTATTCACTGGATATTTGTGTTGTTCTTCATATCTCTTTGTTTATTGTATTCAGTTTATTAATAAGTTATTTCTTCTCCTAAATTCGGATCATTCAGTTCCATTGTTGTACAGTTTCAACCTACTTCATTTATTCAATAGAAGATATTGTTCGCTGGATATCTGTGTTGTTCTTCATATCTTTGTGTTTATTATATTTGGTTTGTTAATAAGTTTGTTTTGATCCTAAATATGGATCAATGGTCGAGCTAAAGTGGTTTCATAATACCACCCCTGTGTACTGAAATGAATAAGGTGACGACACATTATCACTTGTTAATATAACGGTTTCAAATTTAGGCCTCCAACCCCATGTTATCCAATGTGCACTTTCACTGGCTGAAATAAGATGCGATCGTCGATCTTGGATTTATATCAATGGTCTGATTGTGTATGTATAATTTTCATTTCAATCCTTGTTTTCTCTATGTTGTGCCTACATATATATGGAAAAGTGATGTAGTATGCAGGGTATCGAACCTAAACTAATGAGTGAATGATAGGAAAAACTTGAAGCAAATGGAACTCAACCATAACCATTGTGAACCATTTAATATGGAACAAATAGCTACATGAACTACATTCTCTATCTATATTGGCAATGAGGCTACATACCAACGACATTGTCAGGTCGATCCCTCTAATGCACATGTGGAGTTGGTATCTCCTTGTCCTGGTCTACTCCTATGCACACTATCGTTACTAGTAGGTGTCGATCCAATGCAAATGTCAATGGGTTACTCCTCTTTGCAGTCGTACTGGTAGGTGGGGTCAATCCAATGCAAATTGCAGTGGGTTTCTCTTCTACAAACTCTCCTCATTGGCAGGTGGAGTTGAACAATGCAGTGATTAACCAATTTGGGAGATGGTTTATTTTCTCGAGTTTTGGCGCCATTGTGTTTTTTATGTTTGAAATGTATATTTTTTGTTTTGTTTTAATTTTTGTTTATTTTTTATTTGTTATTTGTTTATAATGTAATTTAAACTCATATTTGTATTTAATATGTGTTTTGTATTTATATATAAGGGTGCAAGGACGAAGTGGAGGTAGGTTCCTATGCATGGAAGGTGAGAGGGAGAGAACTGGAGGCAGGGAGATAGCCAATAAGAGCCACCTATTTCATTTTTAATGACATTGTTAGCATGTGCCTCGATTTCCCCTTCCACATAAAATATGTATACAAGATTCATTCCATTCATGAATTTTCTCATATGTTAAGGGGATAAGGGGGATAAGTCAAGTACGGAATATGCATAAGTATTTCTCTGTCTGATTAGTCTAACACATATAACTACAACCATGATCAAGGTTGATTCCATGATTGTTCTCTCAATATTTGTCCTAATTAAGATTATGTAGGCCCCATGGTGAACAATTGGGACTTGTGGGCTTAGAATTGAAAGTGACTTGAGGTAGATGACAATGGTTAGATCACTAGGTTAAAGGTGTAGGGGTTGTGGCCGATACCCTAGGAAGAGGTATGACCATAAGCATCTTAGTTGGGATCTAGTGTTGGGGGGTGGGGTTAAGTTGGGTTAGGTATAGGCCACATGGGCCTAGGGTTAGATGGGTCTACTAGGGATGAAGTGGAGGTAGTTGGTTCTTATACATGAAGTTGCGGGAGAGGGAGAGAATGAGCCAAGGGAGGAAGAGAGCCAACAAGCTGAGCTGTATTTTTTATTTTTAACGACATTATTAGCACATCCATCAATCTTCCATTTCACCTCTATATACCTCCCTCTCTCTATACCCCCTCCCTCCCTCCCTCTCTCTCCATCTCACTCATGACCATTGATATTATTCTCTCTCTCTCTCTCTCTCTCTCTCTCTCTCTCTCTCTCTCTCTCTCCATGTCACTTGACCTCTCACACTCTAACACACACTCTCTCTCTACCCCCCTCTATGTCTTCCTATCTCTCTACCACCCCTTTGTCTTCCCCCCCCTCTCTCTCTCTACCCACCCCTCTTTGTCTTCCTCTAGTCCCTCCCTCTCACACTCTCACACATTCTCTCATATAATACTGTATGTGAGTAATTTAACCTCATTTGTATTACTCTCTCTCTCTCTCTCTACCCCCCCTCTTTGTCTTCCTCTCTCTTTACCCCACTCTCTGTCTTCCTCTCTCTCCGTCTCACACTCACACATTCTCTCACATATCAATTGTGAGTAATTTAACTTAATCCATTCATATCACACTCTCAACCTCTATTCTTCTCCCTCTCTCTCTCTCCATCTCACTAATATCGACCCCTTGTTGGCAGCCAATTCACATTTTTCCATTGTCTTATAAGCTGCCTACACCAATGTTTTGCAAACATAAATTTTTGTCGCAATTTTCAAATAAACGACACTTTTATTTTTGCGACATTTGCACATCTACCTTCATTTTTTTTGTTTTTTGTTTTCACGACTGTAAGCATGAAAACTTGGTCTTTCGAAGTCGCATTAAAATCATTATTGAACTGTCATTATCCTTCTTGTCGATATGCCTATTGAGCTTACATGTTACTTATCATTATACAGCTTGCAAAACTCTTTTGATCTGCGCTCATTGGGCATTCTTTGACTGATTATGTATTTTCATTTCATTAAATTGCGATGCATTGACAGTTGAATTTACATGTGCTTTGATTTGATTTACTTGACCATTGGTTTCATGAAAATACATAGGTGTTGTGGTTAAATCCTTCATATATATCTTTTAAATGATACCTATGTTCGTGTTTTCAAAACTATTGGCATGTTGATTATATGAAGACCCATTGGCACATTGGTTAAACTCTTGATATGAGTTGTTACAATACATTGGCGCATGGTTAAACATTGGTATTGGTTTCGATTTGTAAGTTTGGTTTAAAACCGTGGCATAACTTTGATTGCGCGCGTTGGTTTATGCACTTACCATTTCATTGGTCGGCCAAGTGATATGATTTTTGAAGTATACTATAATGGGTAGAACAACCATAAGCCGATGGTTGTACCATTCGCAATAACTATTATGCATGGCAGAGATAAGCTCCACCACCTTTGCACGATGACATTAATGTCTATCCCTTATCCATGTTTCACCTCTGTTAGCTTGGGTAACCCTTCGTGCACTCTGCTCCTGTGTATGCTATGACCCAAACCCTGGCTCGTTCACGGTGTGCTTGGCTCCATGGCACCGGTGGTGCGAATCGAGTCAAACGATAGCCAAGCCTTGCTTCTGTTCGACATTGCCCAGAAAGACTTGGAGGATAACGGTTGGCTCACCTTCATGTAGAGGTTTGAGGGTTTTAATCTAGCTGTGGCACAACAATTCACCCTGACTTTTGATGGCTGTAGAACCAAGGTGGGCGACGTTCAGTTGGAAATCAATGAGGAGTTTATTTGTTCTGCTACAGGGTTACCTGCCACGAGCCAACGTTGGTTCAAAAATTCGAAAGTGGAAGAGGTTCCATGGCCACTTCTGTTCATCTCGCGAAAGGTCACATCTTGTGACAGAGGTATGCCCATATCTGCGCTTAAACCACGATGGCACGATACTTTTATGGTGGTCAAACAATTCATGACCTGTGAGGGTCGATATGGACTCGTTTTTCTTTACCACCTGCGTTTGTTAATGAATTTTATGGGGTACCCGTTGAATATGCCTTTCTATTTCCAGTGTAGCCTGTATAAAATGTCGAAAAGGTTTAAAAGGGAGAAGGCCGACAGTAACCTGTTCCACCATGGACTAATTAAACTTATCATTGTTCATTACATAAGTCTCCATGGTGATAGCTGGTGAGCTTTTATTGCTCGAAATGGTTTTAGTGATACAAACCCTGTCCAGGTTGACAAGCCTGCGGTGAATGAAACCAAGGTCGGGCCACTCGTTCCCTTCCATGTACTACTTCCCTCTCCTAAGCCCATGGTCGACCCTGATATTGAATTACCAGACGTTA
>JASDQU011440691.1:0-13026 GCA_032191745.1 Picea mariana | reverse complement strand
TAATCAATATTATTAAGGCTTTGAAATAAAGTTAAAATTTGAAATTAATTATTTAAAATGAATAAATAAATAAATAAAAATTTAAAATTAGAATTAATCATTCTATAATTTAAAATTTAAAACAACCTCAAAATGTTTTAAATTATTAAAACCCAATTCAAAGTAATTAAAATACGATTTTAATAATTTAAAGTAATTAAAACAAAATAAAATATTTAACATATATAAAAAATAAAATTCATAGTAAAAAAAGGAACTCAAGGCAGCGGTGGGTCCTCGCATGAGGTCCACTTAGCCCCTCCCTCTTTTCCCGCTTGTTCAACATTTAATTAAATAAAATATAAGAACGACTATTAAAACCCCAACAAACCCTAATTGCTAAGGTTTTCCCTACTCTAGTCGCTCTGCCCATGGCCTTCTCTCATGGATTCTCGGGCGTTTGATGGCTCGTGGTTTGGGCGATAGCAATGTAACGTGATGTGTTCAGCATTGTATCGCCCCTTCGTGGGCTTCTGTTGAACTGCTTTGATGTTTGTCACAGTTTTTGCTTTATCCTTTTCTCTTAGTTTTTTTTTTTTCTAGCTTGTGCATGTTTTTGTTAGGGTTTGTATTGTTTTTTTCATGATGCAGCTGAAGATGAAGAAAACCTGTTAATATTTGATATGAATATGATTATTTCATATATCGCCATATTTCAGCTGAAGCTGCACTTGGTATTCTATTGTACTGTATGTGGGATATGATGATGGATTGATTGTTGCCCCTGTCTAAGTAGCACTTTTAATGTGTTGCGTGATGATTGACAATTTTACATGTTGAATCCCTATGTTTACGGACCCTCTTAGAGGACTTTGACTTTTGCCTTTGTTTTTGCGAGTCTTTATCAGATTACATGTTACATGTTTATTAGGCCTATGATGATAACAATTTCATGCACCAATCTGAGGGTTTCTGTGTTGAAAATGACCACTACAACTATCTATCTAAGGCCCTGTCATAGATCATGGATTCTATGGATCTAATGTGAAATTGTTCCTTTTGGGTTCGATATGAATTGTTATAGATCTAAAGATATCAACAACTAATTGTGCTCTGATTTTTATTTTTTTTCCTGGTAAGGTTATTGCCCTTTCCCAGAGGCAATGGTTAAAGTGCGTGGGACTTTGTCCCCTCCTCTTCGGTGGCTTAGCTTGGTGCTATGGTGTTGGGATTTGTGCGACGCAATGGTATTGGAGCCTTTGTGAAAGCGTTGAGTTTTATTGGCGCTTAGTTTGACTTGTTGTGTGGCCTTCTTGGCTCTTAGTCCCACTGACTGCTATATACTTTAAGATTTTATCTATCTTCTCCTTGGTGGTTTGGCACAGGCACTAGCTTGGGAACAAGAGGGCACCATCCCGTCGCTCCTTCCTCATACGAATTTGTGAAGACTCTTGGGCGTTGGTCCTGTGTATAGCGGTGGCACTTGGGAATTTGGCTTTGACTTGTCTTGTGGTACTTCGAGCATGGGTTGTTTGTGGCCTTTTGTCTGTGGCTCCTCCCTGTGGCTCGGTGCATATTCATTTTCTTGTGGGCTCCTTCCTTGTGGTTTGGATGCTTGGTATTTTATGCCAAGCTATGATGCTTGTGTTGTGTTGCACCTGCACTTGGATATGGGGCCTCGTGCTCAATATTCTTCAAAAGCATAATCAAGCGTTTCCAGAAAATTGTGGAGTTATGAGTTCTTCCATCAAAGCATGTGTACATGAGTGGCGTGGGAAAAGAAGATAGGATATTCCTCTAATGATGGGAAGAAACTACTGAGGGTGATTGCTTTGAATTGATCAAAATCTGTCTCCATTATGGTTTTGATCGATCTTGGTTGGTGCGTTCCATATATAGAATTTGCAGCAGCAATCACACTCATCAATGCAAACAACACCATAGACAGTGTTCACCCATCTCTAGGTCGGAAGTGACAGCCACTGTCAAACCTACACCAGATGATCCGTAACCTACAATTTAAATTGCCCTCCTTTTTTCAAACAGGTGCAAGCCAGCATACCTTATAGAGCTCTTCATCAAATTGTGCTAGTTATGTGCATTCTTGGACGAAGCTACAGTGGGTACTCTCATGCTCAATATTTTTATTTTGTTTTTATTTTTTTTGGTTCAATTTTATTATTATTATTGTTTTGTTTTTTCTTAATTGTTAATCCTCCTCATTTGTTTGTAGGGTTTGTTTTCTATTTTCCTGTTTGCAGGCATCAGAAACCCTAAGAGAGAAAGCACCTTCTCTTCTCTATGTTCAAGCTATTATCTTGAGATCTGGGCATGGACCTTATGGGATTCAGGGTCGAATACGAAATACCTTCGTTAGTTTAGGAATTCAATTTTTTTTTTGATATTGTTCGCACTTGAAGTTGGCTTTGATTTGATATTGTGGAGATTGTGCCTACGGGCCCAATAATTTTATAATTTATATTATTTCTCTCTCTCTCTCTCTCTCTCTCTCTCTCTCTCTCTATATATATATATATATATATATATATATATATAGATAGATAGATAGATAGATAGATATAGATATATATTTACTCTATTCTTTTTTTTTTTGTTTTTAGCTGTTCATTATACAAAAATATCACTCTGTACAAGTGAGGATTCTCATAGGTTTGAAGCTTTTACAGGCTAGGCTTCTTATAGGTATGAAGGTGAACAAGCCTCCTTCAAACTTACAACAGTTTCTAAGGTTTTCTGGTTTATTTTTGGGTCGATTCTAAGTAGGTGGGTAGGCCCTTGGCCCTAGATTTTAAACTAGTGCTCTGATACCATGTGTAGTAACCTAAATTAATTAGGCCTAATAAAATTCATAGTTTAAACATTAAGATTATTCAGCATAAGCAATAAGTAATTCCTTTTAGCATATAAGCAACATAAATTAAATTTACGAACAACATGCTAATAATTTACATAATCATCCACATAACCCAACAAATTCATAAATAAAAATACCTCTGCTTGATGCCAATTCCCATTGATCTGGTTTTCCTCTCTGTTTCTTTGCCTGGCCTGATGCACTGACCAAACCCTATCCAAAATAGACTAACCACCCAGCCAGCTAGGAGAAGCCTGTCCGGCTCCCTAGCTCCAAGATACCGAAAGGAATCCTGGCCCCCGAGCCCAAAACTCCAAGCAACCTGGTGCCCCCTGCAATGGTTCACCAAAAATCCAAAACCAACTCCTCAAAACTAGAAAAAATATCCACAGAAATACAGACCTCGTCCCCAATAATGCTCCTCCCCCAAATTTTCATAATCCTCTCCCATAGGACTCTTCCCCATCATATCTCCCCCCATTCATCGACTCCCTATCCTCCATTAATTACCTTATCCTCCCCTTTATTACCTTATCCCATTCCTTTATTACCTTATCCTATTCCTTTATTACCTTATCCTTCCCTCCCATGCTTCATTCCCCCCTTGCATACGTAAAATCTTATAAAAATAATTTAAAATTTATTAAGCTCTTAATTCATTACCCTAACCTTTAATAAGTTAATTAATTAATCAATAGATATAAACAATTAATTAATAATATTAATTAATTAATTAATATTATTAATAAATAATCGTTGTTTAACTAAAATATATTAGGACAGGTAATTAAATAATTAACTATTCTTGATAAACCCTATGCAACTATTTAACTAGGGTTGTTACACCTTTCGTCAAACAATTTTCCACTGAAATGTTTATAGAGGTTGTTATGAATTTACTCATTGTTGTAGCAATTTTATATGAATTCCTGAGTGTATACTTTTGACAAACACTTGGACTGTAGGATATTTCACACCGTTTGACTGCCCAATTTGTAGTTATGGTATTTTAGATGGTTTCTTGAAGTGTTTTAGATGGTTGGCATAGATTTAAATTCAAATATTCCCTAACTCATATCTACATATCAATATCTAATTCAAACATGGTGACCTAGATTGAATATATATAATATATCATTCAAATGATGATGCATGTATGCCCTAGACTTTTCAGAGTAAAAATGTTGAAAAGCACAGAGTGAGGAAAATTTACCGAAATGGAAGCCATTGTTGGTCTAGTTCACTTCTTTGTTGCTCTTTTTCTTTGTGGCTCCTTGTTTGGGTCACCACGGCTCTTGCTAGGGTCTTTGTCTACCTTTGTGGATTAGGATGAATGCGAATGGGCCAAATGGAGTCGACCTAGTTCAGGGATTAATGCTTGGAATGGGGTCGACCGAGTTTGAACGAGATGAGTTAGGGCTAATGGGGTTAGGGATTTTAGTTCTGTTCGACTTTGGACTGTGCAATGCGTCAGTCGGATGGTGGATGGTGTTATGGCACCGGTGTTCGATTGTGGATGGTGTTCGACTATGGATTGTGGATGGTGTTATGGCATCGGTCAGATTTTGTTTTCACTGTGTGCTATATTGCAAATATTTTTAGGGCGCGGTCAGGTTCTGTTCGTTACATATATATCATATATGTTACATATATATGTTATATATATGTTACATATATAACATATATATGTTATATATGTAACATATATATAAAAATATTTTAATTTTATAGTGAAGTGAGGAAATGTTCCATGTGAACATCACTTGGACATGGTTGATTAGTTGATCCTAAGAGATGGGGAATCCTTGTATCAAGGGTGCACTCTGCATGAACATCGAAAGAGAATTGGGTTAATATTCCTGAACCAGGACATGGTGGTGGACGACAATGTTAGGAAATCTGGAGATGACATTGGGGGCCTGGGAAGAGTTATCTTTTATTTTTAATGACTTTCCCACCTTGAAATCGGTTCAACTGGATATAGGGTCCAACATCTGAAAGAGAACCACATGTCTTGTGTTTTTTGGTTCCCCCTTGATGACCATTGTAAATATGGTGAACCGAGTACCATCCATGCCCGATCGTACTCATATCTACCTCCTTGGATTTTTCAATGTACACTAGGTTAGCGATCTTGATGAGATAATATCTACCTTGGGATACTTGTTTTCTCTTGGATCTGGACCAATTTGTTAGTTTTCTAAGAAGAAACAAGTTGTTATTCTCTTCTCCACTAATGACAACTATGCTAGTGAAGTTCATGTCGGGAATCATCTTCCCTGGATATAGATGATGCTTGATCAACTTGGTCTTCCTCCACAAACTCATTCCACCTTTGTGACAATCAAAGTACCATTGATCTTATTCATAATCCAATGAATCATCAGAAGACAAAACACATGGATATTTGGATGCACTAAATTTGGAAACCTCATTCTCAAGGACATCTTGTGTGAATCTTTGTTCCTTTAGTAGATCAACGCGTAGATATCTTCACCAAATCTCTTATAGATCCCTCCTAAACCCCTGTAACTATATTTTTTAATAATATTACACACAACCTCTATTACCGAGTAACCATCTAACCCCTAAGAACCTATGGCCATTAACCCTTATAATCACTATAATTTATTTCCCCAAATGCATTTGACTCATAACCACTACAATTTTTAGAATCCCAAACCCCTAAACCCTTGAAAATTTAACCCTAATCTTTAACCCTTATAACCCCAAACATGTACATTAACTATTACATCTATCCATTATTAGTACTATTCTATCACCTATGTTAACCCTAATCACTTATAACCTCTATAATTTCTAACTTCTAAACCCCAAATAGCTAAAGCCTAACTTATTAACCCTAATCACCTAATACCTATATCTCACAAATAGTAATCCTTATAATACTCAAACCATATAACCACTTTACTCCATAACACTATAACCCTTATCATCCCTAACACCTAACCCTTAATTCTCGCCATACTTAACCATTATAAAAATTAACCCCTAATCCCTATAAAGCACAATTCTAAACCAATGTAACCTTTATCTGACTTGTAACTCCTAATGAGATTAACTACCATAAACCCTAATACAACATTTCGACATGAAGAGCACTGAAACAACATCAGAGCCTACCAGAACATGACCCTACAATCTCGAGAATACAAAGGTTATGGCTATGTCAATTGACATAGGTGAAAAGGAAGATGTGTCTAGTGACACCAAAATAACAGGAGAATCATTAGTAGAGAATTGTAAATTCATTGTATTTGTGTTCAAACAAATACAAAGAATGTTCAATCATTACTAGAGAAATGAGGAACCAAATGCAAAGAATGTTCAAACTAGCACAAGAGAGAGAATTTGTGTTGATTTCCATAGAACATGGAATGCATGATACAAATAAGAAAACTCTATAATTCATGTTGACCTACAGATTATTGAATAATGAGTTGATAGATGCTAAAAGCTATAACTAGGGATTCAACAAGGTGATCTATGAGAAACTTGGTAAGAATTAATTCTACATACTCAGAGGGATATCATGACAATCAATTAGACTATTAATGACATCAATACCAAAAATTTATTGATACGATGAAACAAGGAGTATAGGTTACAAACATTATGATCTTAGACAAGGATGGAGAACAAAAATACATATGGAAATAGGAGATCGCTCTCTAACCAATATACAATTGGATGATGGTTCCATAGTAAACAATATGATGAAGGATACATGGGGAAGGTTAGATAAATCAAAATTGAGGCCACTAGAGTTGTTGGTTGACAATAAAATCCATCAATCGCTTCGACAAGGTGATCAATGAACATTTTATATTGAATTCATTCAATAGATTCCAAGGATCACTGCAACATTATCAATTGGACTATTAATGATTTCAATTTCATATGGAAATAGAATATCTCACTCTACCCAATTTAATACTATTAGATGGTGATTATAGAATAATCATTATGATGGAGACAAAAATAATTAGAGAAACCAAAATTGTGACAACCAAGAAGGAGAAATAGTCACTGATGATTAGTGAGCCAACACAACTGCATTAAAAAATAGGAGAATATTGAATAATTATTGATTTAATAAGTTGCAATAGTGAATGAGGAGTTAGCTATTTCTAGTGAATACTCTAGAAGCAACCAAGATGAACTATATGAATGCAAAGGGAAGGGGTAGTATAACTAGAGGATTTCTTAGAGGTAATAAATCATTTGATAGGGGATCATTGTATCATTGGAACATGGATAATCTAAGTTTTTTTCTGCTATAATATAGAATCAAAACTAATAACTAAACCCAAAGGGAAGAATCCATTCAAGTGAATGATGAGAAGGAAAATTACCCATCACACGGCTTGACCAATGTTACCACTGGTAAATGTAAAATTCAATGAAGGTATCCCATGACCATACTAAATAAGTTATTCTTAAATATAGGGAATGTATACCCACTCAAAAAATTAATGTATAAATGAAGAATGAACCTCAACACATCATAACGGGAATTGAGTGGAGGATAGAATTGCTAGACAATCAATTAACATATTTAATAATAGAAAGAATTATTTGCATGGTCCCATAAATATGGAAGCTAACCCGTTGTTCAATAGGGGAGTGGGGGAATTTATCCACCCTAAAATATGGAAGCTAAGTCTAAGGCCCCGAGGGGACAAAGGTTGAATTCTAATTTGGTGGGAATATTCCATTAGAAAAATTGTTTCCTTTCTTAGATGCTATGGTATATAGTTGACAACATTTACAAAAATAAAATACAAGGCAATATTGCAAGAGCTCAAGGAAATTTTAAGAATGCCTCAGCTTATTCCCTCAATGAATAAAAACTAACCAAACAATGACAAATACTAAAGGTTGATGAGGCATATAAAAGACCGACGAAAGCTTAAAACTTGAGTCAACCAAATTGGGTACTCTGAAAGAAAATTAGGGTTTATGGTTTACATGATGAAGTGATGATGGAAGAAAGTGGGTGTGTCACTCAAATTTGAGTCCAGAAACCCTCCCATATCATTAAGGCATGCCAATAGTCTATCCATGAAAAATTTCAGTGCATACAAAAACTGATTGAAAAAATTTCAACATTGGCCCCATTCGCAGGTCCCTGTTGTCGAACATGTCTAGTCCTCATGCAATTTTCGTTCCTTGTTCCTCATTACTTGACCATGGTAGAGTCCCCAATATCCATTATTTTTGTACAAAATTACATACTAATGGCATAAAATTATCAATGAACTTTTTTCGTCGATAGTATAGCAAATTCGTCGCAAGATTATTTACATTTGTTTCTCTTGCGACAGTATCAAATGATACAGCTTGGATTCATTTCATATTTGTTTTTTCAACTTGAAATATCAATTTGATACTTTGCAAGCTAGCTAGACCTTAAGTCAAATACAAATATGAAACATGGAATCATTAACATATCTACTATAACATATGAAAAATAGTCGGGTTTATGGTTTACATGATGAATTGATGATGGAATAAAGTGGGTGTGTCAGTCAAATTTGAGTCCAAAAACCATCCCATATCGTTAAGGCATGAGAATAGTCTATCTAGGTCAAATTTCAATGCATACAGATACAGTTTGAAAACATTTCGACGTTGGCCCCATTCACATGTCACTCTTTCTCGCCTCTAGTATCTTGATGGTGTTGATTAAGCAATCAACGAAATAGAGGGATTTTTCATCAGAAATATGACGCAAATACATTTTATAAACATTAATATAGAACCTGAAATAAAAATGAAGAAAGACCGACAAAATCCTAAAACTTGCGTCAACCAAATTGGGTACTCTAAAAGAAAATTAGGGTTTATGGTTTACATGATGAAGTGATGATGGAAGAAAGTGGGTGTGTCACTCCAATTTGAGTCCAGAAACCCTCCCATATCATTAAGTCATGCCAATAGTCTAGAAACCCACCCATATCGTTAAGTCATGCCAATAGTCTATCCATGAAAAATTTCATTGCATACAGAAACTGTTTGAAAAAATTGCAACGTTGGCCCCATTCTCAAGTCCCTGCTGTCGAACGTGTACTCTGGTCCTCATGAAATTTCCATTCCTCGTTCGTCATTACTTGACCATGGTGTATTCCCCAAGATCCATTATTTTTGTACAAAATTACATACTAATGACATAAAATTATCGATGAGCTTTTTTTTTCGATAGTATAGAAAATTCATCGCAAGATTATTTACATTCATCTCTCTTGCAACGATATCAAATGATACAACTTGGATTCATTTCATATTTGTTTTATCAACTTGAAATCTCAATTTGATACTTTTCAAGCTAGTTGGACCTTCAGTCAAATACAAATATGAAGCTTGGAATCGTTAACATGTCTATTGGAACATATGAAAAATAGTTGGGTTTATGGTTTACATGATGAATTGATGATGGAAGAAAGTGGGTGTGTCAATCAAATTTGAGTCCATAAACCCTCCCATATTGTTAATACATGGGAATAGTCTATCTAGGTTAAATTTCAATGCATACAGATATAGTTTGAAAACATTTTGATGTTGGCCCCATTCACATGTCATTGTTGCTCACCTCTAGTATCTTGATGGTGTTGATTTAGAAATCAACGAAATAGAGGGATTTTTCACCACAACTATGACAAATATACATTGTATATACATTAATGTAGAAACTAAAAGAAAAATGAAGAAAGACCGACGAAATCCTAAAACTTGCGTCAACCAAATTGGGTGCTCTGAAAGAAAATTAGGGTTTATGGTTTACATGATGAAGTGATGATGGAAGAAAGTGGGTGTGTCACTCAAATTTGAGTCCAGAAACCCTCCCATATCATTAAGGCATGCCAATAGTCTATCCATGAAAAATTTTAGTGCATACAAAAATTGTTTGAAAAACTTTCAACGTTAGCCCCATTCGTAGGTCCTTGCTGTCGGACGTGTACTCTAGTCCTCATGCAATTTTCGTTCCTCATTCCTCATTAGTTGAACATGGTGTAGTCCCCAAGATACATTATTTTTGTACAAAATTACATACTAATGGCATAACATTATCGATGAACTGTTTTCGTCGATAGTATAGCAAATTCGTCGTAAGATTATTTACATTCGTCTCTCTTGCGACGATATAAAATGATGCAGGTTGGATTCATTTCATATTTGGTTTATCAAATTGAAATCTCAATTTGATACTTTTCAATCTAGTTGGACCTTAAGTCAAATACAAATATGAAACTTGGAATCATTAACATATCTACTAGAACATATGAAAAATAGTTGGGTTTATGGTTTACATGATGAATTGATGATGGAAGAAAGTGGGTGTGTCAGTCAAATTTGAGTCTAGAAACCCTCCCATATATTTAAGGCATGAGAATAGTCTAAACAAGTCAAATTTCAATGCATATAGATACAATTTGAAAACATTTCGACGTTGGCCCCATTCACATGTCACTGTTGCTCACCTCTAGTATCTTGATGGTGTTGATTAAGAAATCAACGAAATAGAGGGATTTTTCATCACAAATATGATGCAGATACATTGTATATACATTAATGTAGAACCTGAAAGAAAAATTAAGAAAGACTGACGAAAGCCTAAAACTTGTGTTAACCAAATTGGGTACTCTGAAAGAAAATTAGGGTTTATGGTTTACATGATGAAGTGATGATGGAATAAAGTGGGTGTGTCACTCAAATTTGAGTCCAAAAACCCTCCCATATTGTTAAGTCATGCCAATTGTCTATCCATGAAACATTTCAGTGCATACATAAACTATTTGAAAAAATTTCAACATTGGTCCCATTCGCAGGTCCCTGCTGTCGGACGTGTACTCTATTCCTCGTGCAATTTTTGTTCCTCATTCCTCATTAATTGACCATGGTGTAGTCCCCAATATCCATTATTTTTGTACAAAATTACATACTAATGGAATAAAATTATCGATGAACATTTTTCGTTGATAGTATAGCAAATTCGTCGCAAGATTATTTACATTCGTCTCTCTTGTGACAATATGAAATGATGCATATTGGATTCATTTCATATTTGGTTTAACAACTTGAAATGTCAATTTGATACTTTGCAAGCTAGCTGGACCTTAATTCAAATACAAATATGAAACTTGGAATCATTAACATATCTACTATAACATATGAAAAATAGTCGGGTTTATGGTTTACATGATCAATTGATGATGGAAGAAAGTGGTTCTGTCAGTCAAATTTGAGTTGAGAAACCCTCCCATATCATTAAGGCATGAGAATAGTCTATTCAGGTCAAATTTCAATGCATACAGATACAATTTGAAAACATTTCGACGTTGGCCCCATTCACATGTCACTATTTCTCGCCTCTAGTATGTTGATGGTGTTGATTAAGAAATCAATGAAATAGAGGGATATTTCATCACAACTATGACACAGATACATTGTATATACATTAATGTAGAACCTGAAAGCAAATTGAAGAAATACCTACGAAAGACTAAAACTTGCGTCAACCAAATTAGGTAGTCTGAAAGAAAATTAGGGTTTATGGTTTACATGATAAAGTGAAGATGAAATAAAGTGGGTGTGTCACTCAAATTTGAGTCCAGAAACCCTCCCATATCATTAAGTCATGCTAATAGTCTATCCGCAAAACATTTCAGTGCATACAGAAACTGTTTGAAAAAATTTCAACGTTGGCCCCATTTGCAGGTCCCTGTTGTCGGATGTGTACTCTAGTCCTCGTGCAATTTTCATTACTTGATCCTCATTACTTTAGCATGGTGTAGTCCCCAAGATCCATTATTTTTGTACAAAATTACATACTAATTTCATAAAATTATCGATGAACTTTTTTCGTCGATAGTATAGAAAATTCGTCGCAAGATTATTTACATTCATCTCTCTTGCGATGATATCAAATGATGCATCTTGGATTCATTTCATATTTGGTTTAAAAACTTGAAATATGAATTTGATGCTTTGCAAGCTAGTTGGACCTTAAGTCAAATACAAATATGAAACTTGGAATCATTAACATATCTACTAGAACATATGAAAAATAGTCGGGTTTATGGTTTACATGATGAATTGATGATGGAAGAAAGTGGGTGTGTCTATAAAATTTGAGTCCAAAAAAACTCCCATATCATTAAGGAATGAGAATATTCTATCCAGGTCAAATTTCAATGCATACAAATACAGTTTGAAAACATTTCGACGTTGGCCCCATTCGCATGTCACTGTTGCTCACCTCTAGTATCTTGATGGTGTTGATTAAGAAATGAATGAAATAGTGGGATTTTTCATCACAACTATGATGGATATATATTGTATATGCATTGATGTAGAACCTGAAAGAAAAATGAAGAAAGACCGACGAAAGCCTAAAATTTGCGTCAACCAAATTGGGTACTCTGTAAGAAAATTAGGGTTTATGGTTTACATGATGAAGTGATGATGGAAGAAAGTGGGTGTCTCACTCAAATTTGAGTATAGAAAACCTCCAATATCATTAAGGCATTCCAATAGTCTATCCATGAAAAATTTTAGTGCATACAAAAACTGTTTGAAAAAAAATCAACATTGGCCCCATTTGCAGGTCCCTGCTGTCAGACGTGTCTAGTCCTCGTGCAATTTTCATTCCTCATTCATCATTCCTCATTCCTCATTACTTGACCATGGTATTTTCCCCAAGATCCATTATTTTTGTAAAAAATTACATACTAATGGCATAAAATTATCGACGAACTTTGTTCGTCGATAGTATAGCAAATTCGTCACAAGATTATTTACATTCATCTCTCTTGCGACGATATCAAATGATGCAACTTGGATTCATTTCATATTTGGTTTATCAACTTGAAATCTCAATTTGATACTTTCCAAGCTAGTTGGACCTTCATTCAAATACAAATATGAAACTTGGAATCATTAACATATCTACTATAACATATGAAAAATAGTTGGGTTTATGGTAATTTCCATGATGAATTGATGATGGAAGAAAGTGGGTGTGTCAATCAAATTTAAGTCTAGAAACCCTCCCATATCGTTAAGGCATGCCAATAGTCCTTTAACATGGTGTAGTCCCCAAGATCCATTATTTTGGTATAAAATTACATACTAATGGAATAAAATTATCG
>JASDQU011440690.1:11353-21664 GCA_032191745.1 Picea mariana | reverse complement strand
CCAATGACAAGTTCGATCAATAATACCAGCAATAAAGCATAAACTAGTATCAATTCCAAGTTTTCATATTGAAACTCCTAAGCTGAGCCTCAATGAAGAACTGCCTGAAAAATTGTCAATCTAGATGTTGAATGGTTCAACTAAAATGAACTGGAAGAGAGCTAAGATATGGAAGTGAACAGTTGCAATATTTGAACATTCCCTGATTGCTTGAAAATTGACCATTTTTCCAAGTATTTTAGCTAGAAGAATCTGATGTCTTTTACTAATTCATGAACATGTAGTATCACCACTCTACTATCACTGTATCACTGAAAGTGCTCTCTGAATCTGTGGTTTGGGATAACCACTAACCAATTGATACCATGTATCTGATTGGTTTTTGGATAACCACTAACCAATCTTGACACTTTTAGGTGTCCAACAACATCCCAATGCATAATGTGTATGATTCAATTGCAATCCATTGAACCATAATCTTTCCAAATTTTTTCATCTCCGAAAAATCTCACTATGTAATCATGTGAGCTAGGATGCATGCAATTTGTTCACTTAATGTAAACTCCAATCTGATGAGAGAGAACCAAGAGAAGTGAATCAGCTTCTATTCTGACACATCCCTGAAAATGCGTGACAACTCAATCAAATGCCAAGCTACAATGCAGAAGGATCCTCTTGTCCTATGCTAGGTCGAATGACCATCTATGTGAACCAAATGTCCACATCATTGCTCTCAAAATCAAAATTAACATCCAAATTATGTATGATTCAACTTAAACTTATTGAACCATAATTCTGCCAAATTCTATGATCTACAGATCCCAGTTGTCCATTTGGAAAATTTCATGCCCATCTGGCATACTTGATGTTTGTTGTTGTCGAAAATTTATGTCTGATAACCATCATCAATTCCCCCCTTTTCCAAATAAAAGGAGAGACCACAAGTGGTTTCATGAACCATCATCACTGGCATTTTGAACTCCCCTCCTTATGGTGCATGAGAGTTTCATCATTGTACTCCCTCCTATTCTCAATAGAATTTCATCATTGTACTCCCTCCTTCTATGTAAAAAGGAGTTATAAAGTTCTTCTTATAAGATGGGACGTGAAGACCATTGAAGGCTTCTATTTGTATTGTGATCACAAGGGAATCCATAATAAAATGATGTCTTTTTGTCTGTGTCCTAGATCTTCCCGAAATTGAATAAGGGGATCTTAGGAACACCTTGCATTGTGTGTGATGGTGAATGATTCTTTGAATGTTTGCATAGTGTTTTATGTCTAGTTTTGAAACAAACATGCTTGTAATGTATCATTTAACGCATCATACATTGAGTACAAGCAAGTTAATTCAAACACACAATTAACACTACTGAAGAACAAGCAATCAAAGCACATATACTCAAACATATGTGAAGAACATTCTCATGCATTCAAGAAAAAGTAATGCAAATCAAGCATCGGCAACGAATACTAAAGAAATGAACAAGACAAGCTCGTAATCAAAGGAGAACTAGACTCAAACGCATCGACAACATATTCAAATTTGAATAGTAATTCAACTTTAGAATCGAGATTCATTGTAACTTGCAAATAGTCTTTTTGTTGAGTTGAGTTGAATTTGTCATCAGGTGCATTCTCAGTTAATCCCGACACCCAAGAGTCTATTGTCATTTTGAGTCGAAATTCGCAAGGTTGAGTAGTTTAACTCAAATCATTGTAATCAATTTTTTGGGTGCATTTCAGTAGTATCTGACACCCTAAACTTGTTGGAAGAAAGCAAGTGAAGTTCAAGTGAGCGATTACAATCGGGCGTGAAGTTCAAGCGAGTGATTCAATAGAGAAAGTTGCAGATAAGCCTTCTTCTATCGGGTCAAATTGTAATCAGGAACTACCTGCACAAGGAGACCTCCTTTATGTTTTTAAATGGCTCGAAGTCTCGATTTATTAGAGTTATTGAACACTCTAATAAACACCATTGAAGACAACACAATGATATTGATAAAACAAAGAAGCTCTTATACCAATTGATAAAACATAAACAAGAACAACAACATCGCGGAAAAGGCTCACTAGCCAACACACTTGTATTCACATCAATGTTACATATTTATAGTACAATGGGTGATGCCATTTCATAGAGAGATTTGCTCTAGATCCTAAAATCATGCATGATGACTAGGCTAGAAAATATTAACTAAATCATTAGTCCTCACTTTCCTAAATGAATAATACAAATATAGGTGACAATTTAGACTTAGTAATTGGTTAAGGTAAGCCATAAGCTAACACGAATTTGAAGTGGCGGGTTTTAGGCAGTGAAGGTCTGAAGGAGCGAAAGTTTTGGAGATGCAAAGAATGTGATTGTTCTGGGTTTTCTAAGGTTATCCATGAGTTGTAGAAGGAAAGGCCGCATACATCCATGGGCCACAGGCATATAGAAGCACAAACATATGTGATCTTTAGTGTGACAAGGTCGCGTACATGCCATCCACGAGTTGAAGAAGGGAAAGTCACGTGCATACGTGGGTCGAAAAGGAAGAAAGCACAGACATTTGTGAACAGTAGAAGAGGAAAGCGCAGATCTATGAAGAGATCAATGAAATGGTTTGAAGAGATTCTCATCACGGGTTGGTAATGGCCAGAAAGGTATGTTTGTCTAAGATATGATGCGTAAGAATTTCTACATAGTTAAAAGGTATGTTATATGATTGGTTGAGGGTGTATCTTTGTGAAGTTGTGGAGCATGCCTAAGGCATGTCTTAGTGAGTCTTGGTAGATTCCCTCTTGTATGTATGGCACTTGTTGTGGAGTATGATTTGAGGTAGATATTTTGAGGCACATTGTTGGTGCATATCCAGGTTATACTAGTATATCTTGTGGTGCATTATCAAAGCAATTTGTTGTTATCCTTGGTAAATGTTTGGTATATTATTAGTATATGTTTGGTACATGAATAGAGGGATGTTTTTGGTGATGTTGGGTATATGGTTTGAGATATTCTCTTGGTGATCTTGGTATGTGATCTTGGTGATTAGATATGATTTGTTTGATTCATGTCTTGATGATGGTTGTGAGTCGTTGTGAGTTGGTTTAGTTGGTGCACATTTCGATGATATGGTATATATGGTTGAGAGTTGTGTTTGGTGATTGATATATGTGATTAGATTTTGTTTGGTTAATGAGATTGATGTGACAGGTTGTTGAGATAGGTTGACATGATAGGTTGTTGAGACAAGTTGATATGATAGGTTGTTGTGATAGATTGATGTGACAAGTTGATGTGACAGGGTTTTGTGACAGATTGATGTGATAGGTCGATGTGACAGGTTGATAGTGACATGTTGTTTGATTAAGTGGTAGTGACAAGCTGTGCACATTTATATTTTAGGGCAATTGAACAAGGAAAGGAAAGGGGGTTGTAGCCTCTTTCCGGTTGGTGCCGAAGAATCAGGGAGTTGGAGATTCCTTCAGGTTGGAGCCTGAGAATCAAGGGGTTGTAGCCTTCTTTTGGTTGGAGGCATAAAATTCAAGGAATTGTAGCTTCCTTCAAGTTGGAGCCTCAAAATTAGGGTTTTGGAGCCTCCTTCTAGTTGGAGTTGGAAAATTGGGAAGTTGGTGCTTCCTATGAATGTATTTCTTTTGACATATAAGAAAAGCATTCCATGGTTTTCTCCCATTTTGGTTTCCATGTAAATTATGGTGTACTGTGTATTTGTGGATGTTTCTTTATGGTTGTTTATTATGCATTGATGGATGATATTGTTTATGATGCAATAATGTATTGAATGCATAAATGATAAACCATTGAACACTGTTGATAAAGTTAAAGAATACATATTGTGATTAAAAGTGGTAAAAAGTGCTCATATTGATTGACTCCCTCCTCTATGTATTTGAATACATGTTTTACATTTCTCATGCTAGGATCTCCCTTTATAGCCATTAATCAATCAAAATTGACCAAAATAAATGATGTGAAAGAGAAATTGCAATCTTAGGTTGATAAATAGGTGGTTGTACATGAACATATAGGCTTGACAAGTTAGTCACGGGCATTTGGTTGCCATTAATTTATATGATTGTATGCTTGTGTATTCCATTGCATTTCATTGTTTTTCATTACACATGCATTTAATTAATTCTAGGCCTGCATGGGAGATCTCCTTTGTTGCGATTATGGTGAGATGGTCTCTTAAGGGTTGGAATTTTAATGGTTTTTTTAGTGGCTACCCATCACATGGCTAGAAGGGTTGGGTGAGAATATCACACTAATATAGTTTAATACACCAAGTATTGAATATTTTGTTTGTATTAAGAAAATTAATGGATTTGATTGTCCAAGTAAATGGAATGACAAGTTATGTGGATGTAAACAAAACATTGGAATTTATAATTGCTAAGAAAAGCATATGTATCATTGCATGAATATGAATTTGTTTAAATTATCACAAGGGATAATTAACAAAAATTTAGGTTTCAACAACATATTCTATTTGTTTGCTTTCAAAATAATTAAAAATTAATATTCAATTTTTTCTATGCTAAGTTAGAATAACCGAAAAATTACAAGTTTGTACTAAATACTATAAAACTACTCAAAAAATAATATGAAGAGTAATTAATATACAACATACATTAAAAATTGTTTCTTTATATATATTATTGAATCTTTCAAGAGACAAAATTGCATTCATGAATAATTTCGACCTTTCGAAATATTTAATCATGTAGATGAATTATAACATCTACATCATATTAATTTATCATTATCTTCTTGCAATGTTGTTTCTTTGGCATCCATGCCAAACTATAGTATCAATCAAAACAAATCCAAGTTTTTTTGTCCTCGTCGCAATACGATGATGGATAATTTCATCTCCTTCATAGTTAGGTTCTAATTTTGTCTTTTGATTGTCGAATTCTTTTTGTGAGTCGTATTTGAGTCTCAAAACCCTCCCATACCGTCAACACATGCATCTACTATAACCCTGTCAAATTTTAGTGCATACAAGCATAGACTAAAAAAATTTCAACATTGGCTCCATTCACAGGTCACTCTGTGTGGGGTCAAATTAAAGAATAATTTCCACAAATTACAACCTTGTAATGGTGCCATTACCATGTGTACATTTATAGGGCCTATGTGGTGGTTTTAGACCCTGCACATGGTTTGGGATTCCTAAAATAATATTGTATGCCTTAAGACATTTATAGTTCCTCCTCATACCATTTCCATGACTTGGAGAAGCATAGTTTGAAAAAATTCAATGTTGGCCCCTTTCACCAGTCGTTGTTTATGGAAAGTTCTGACAAAGATGTTATAGGAACGACATACATGTTCATTGAAATGACGTCGTCGCAATACGATGATAATGATGATGACAAATACGATGATGGATAATTTCATCTCCTTCACGGTTAGGTTCTAATATTGACGTTTGATTGTTGAATTCTTTGTGTGACTCATATTTGAGTCTTGAAACCCCCCCATATCGCCAACGCACGCATATACTATAACCATGCCAAATTTAAGTGCATACAAGAACAAAATAAAAATAAAAAATAGTGTTGGCCCCATTCATAAGTGACTCTGTGTGGGGTCAAATTAAATAATAATTTCCACAAATTTCAACCTTGTAATGGTGCCATTTTAATGTGTACACATAGGCCAAATATTTCATTTATAGGGCCTATGTGGTGGTTTTAGACCTTGTGCATGGTTTGGGAGTCCTAAACGCGTATTATATGCCTTAATATATTTATAGTTCCTCCTCATACCATGTCCATGCCTTGGAGAAGCATAGTTTGAAAAAATCAATGCTGGCCCCTTTCACTGGTCGTTGTTTTTGGAACGTTATGATGAAGATGTTATAGGAACGATGAACAAGTTCATTGAAACAACCTCATCCCAATACGATGATAATGATGATGCCAAATACGATGATGGATAATTTCATCTCCTTCACAATTAGGTTCTAATTTTATCATTTGATTGTTGAATTCTTTGTGTGAGTCGTATTCGAGTCTTGAAACCCTCCCATACCGTCAACACATGCATCTACTATGACCATGTGAAATTTTAGTGCATACAAGCACAAAATAAAAAAAATTAGTGTTGGCCCCATTCACAGGTCACTCTACGCAGGATCAAATTAAATAATAATTTACACTAAATTGTAATAAATAGACAACTTGCAAAATTATTAGACRAACCAAAGTTAAAATTGGAGATGATGGTATAAACCTRAATGAGCTTCTCTTGGTTTCAAGAATAATATATTCTCTACTAAACAAGGCCAACCACATGAAGGTGGAAGCTCATATGGCCCCTCCCCCCTCACATCACTCTCAATTCCACAATACTCAATTTATCTACTATAAAATATTTGAAAGCAACATAGTAAGAATCAAGCAGAGAAACTAAGAATACAACAATTTAAGGTAAATGAAAGAGAAAAAATCAACTTAAAACATTCTACCTTTCCTCAATAGGTTCTCCCCTTCAAATTTGTTTATGGAGTTCACATCCCAAATGCAACCCACATTATTACTTGCAACTATTTTAGAAATATATCGAGTAATATAAACCATGGTTTGATATGCCATAGAACCCTCTATCATAGAATCCTTAGGATGTGCTCTTTGTCTAACCAAAATCTTCAAGGATTTCAAGTGCCTCTCAACCATCCACGTTGACCTTGTGTGTACAGGTACACACTTTTCAATCTCCTCAACTTGGTGTACGAGGTAGTGTTCTTGTGCATTGAAAAATGTCAGAGGTAGATACTTTTTCATTTCACGCATTAAATGACGAATATGTAACCTCCAATACTTTATATATTCTTTATAGATTTCTTTAGATGACAACCATCTACAAATGATGCAAGCAAATCACATGTTTCAACAAAAAATTATATAGTACTACATTACAAGTAAAACACATGCAATCAAATATAAGTTGTACAACGAATTGAACAAATTACACTTTGCATATTAATCACCACTTACCTCATGTATTTGCAAAGACCATATATAACTTGTTTGACATTGTAGTCAAAGTTTTCTTAGAGAGATATAGGTATAACATACTGCAACATAAAAATGAATAATTATTTATTCCCAAATTAGTAGAAAAAAAACACTAACAAGATGTTTCACCAATATAGAAATATATACACAAAAATAATTACTTTAATCAAGGTATGCCAATCATGAGTTTTTACCCCCACCTAATTCACCTTTCTTTGTTAGGATATTCTTTATGTTTGAAGAAAATCCAGTGGGAAATTAAATTTTTTCAATAACCTCTTTTACATCCTTGCTTTGTTGCTATGTCAATAACCATGGAAGGACGCTTATATTTTGGTCATCTTTATCACTATTTGAATGAATCACACTTTGCATTGCATGATTGGACTCCTCAATGTCTTACAAATATTGAATTTTTTTCTTTGTCACTCCTTCCATCTATGATTCTCCATAACATTTATGTTACATTCTTCCCAATGTGCATTTTATCAAACAAATGAACAATTTCTAGGTGCTCTATAACACCACGTTTCCCCCAGTTTGTAAATATAACTATATTGGCCAAGAGACTATGGAAAACTCAAATGTGTGAATGTTTGATTTGATGGACCTTTGTATAAAAGGTCGATGAATGTAAATTATGTCATTTTAATAGAAAATGGATAAGTGTTGCATGACTGTTGGAAAGGGGATGTGCTAAGAGAGAACACGAATGCTATGAAAGAGATAGTGGAGGGGACCAGGAATGGTTGCGTTAACCTCCACCGAACCAGTACTTTGTTGGATTTAATTGCTTAGGATCAGAACAACCCTCTGACCCAGGAATGAATTACAGTCAGGACGGTAGGTGAAAAGACCTCCTCAAGAGTTAATGAGGGGGTGGGTCAGACTGCCCATCTGTAAGGCTTCCAAACCTGACAACCGACTCGGGATTTGAGCCACACACAATCTTGATGAGAAAGGAAAGAAAGGAAGGTGTGGTAGACAGAGTGAAAGAGTTGTGAAGAGTGCATAGATGAGAGACTGAGCTCTCGGGTTCGAGGAAGAACTGTGAAAAAGAGTGTGTTCTGATCGCAAGAAATATAGACTGAGTCGGGAGAAGGAGAATAACCTTCGTCCTTATCTATTTCTATGCTGGAAGAACAGATTAAATCTCAAAGCATCGTGGTCTATCTCAGGGGTGGCTAGTGGTAAATCCATTAGGAGTGACTGAGCCTATGGTTGGGTGGAAATGTGCACCCCTTCCAATAGTCGCTTCACGTTATCTAGTTCTAATAAGTATTTTCATACTCTATGCATTGAATTGGGAATTAATAGTTGCATGCATGTATTTACATCTCTATAAATGTTCTTTGTATTGAAACGGTTAAGTTATGTGTATATGTTGGATTCCTTGAGAACTTATGCTTTTGTTTTTCCCGTATGCTCTAGTTTAACTCTCGAAGGTGTTTTCCCCAGAGAGCTACCTCACAACTTTGGAGTCGAAACAAGTCTCTTGGCACTGCAACCGTCTCGCTAACCTCACGATTTTACCTTGCCATGTTTAAGAACTTAAAATTATGTGAGTTAGGAAGGCATTTCCTTCAAACCAATAGCCTGAGAGACATTGAACTCACGCCCACGACCTTAACCAAAACTCAGCTAAGAGTAGAGATCATCGCCTGAGAGTCATCTGAAGGTCCATGTGACCTGTGTTTGTGAAGGGACTAGAACTCCGGGAGTCCGGGACTTCAGGACGCTGGAAGATTTGGGGTGTAGTACCATAGAGAGTCCAAAGGGACCTAAAGTGTCAGAGTAGATGTTAGTCATTTCCACAGGGGGGCACATGGAAGTAGATTGTTAACTCTGGAGAAGAGCCACTTCAGAGGATTTGAAGTGTTGAGCTTCGAAAACTCTCGAAGTTCGAAGCATCGGAGTTCATCGTGACCGTTGAATAGAGGAGGATGTGTGTCAGAATATCTGACACTCCGAAAAGATTTCACTCTAGAGGTTTACGTGTGTGAAAACTTGAGAACCTGTCAAAGCCCGGAGTCTCAAAGTGGATCAGGTCCATCAAATTATCTGAGGATACACGACGTTGGATTATGAACTTCATAGATTTTCCACTCTGGAGGATTCGCGCAGTGGTTGTCTTGGCACATGTTGTCTTGGCGTCTGGTCATAGCCCACGATCATATGCGAGTGTAGATGGAGGGAAGGGGATAGGCCTGGAATTCAATCTAAAGGCCAAACACTGAATACCCCGCTAGCTTTTGATTTAGTCGAGGATCAAGCCCAGTCATTGGATTGGTTGGGGGATGGATCCCCACCATAGATTTTGGAATGTTGGAACCTCTAGGACATTGGAGGACTCGGGATGAAGCCTATTGAGTTGGATCCACATGAAATTTGCATGTCCCCAACCAATGAACACCTAAGGAACTCGGGAGAGGTATATATGTCAGTTTTGAGCTTGATTTTGAGAATGCATACCATGGTTGAAATGCTTCAGACGAGTAGAAGGTGATAAAGACCCCAAATAGGGGATTTGAGATAGTCAAGGAAAACAAAATTTTGACGACCCACCATGGGTGTGTTACAAATTGGTACCAGAGCATGGTTACAACACTTGGCATGCTTGGGCTCATAGATGAGTCACTTAAAAGTCATGTTTAAAGAAAATATTAAGGGTGAAGCCCTACCTTACCTCTTTCCTAAAGAATCTGGTTAAACTATTACTAAAGAAAAGAATGAAAAATTTCTACTGTGTGTGTATTTAAGAAAGATGAGTTGTGTGTTGCTCATGAACTAATATAATGTTAGCTAACAGTGAGTGTTTTGTCAGCACTCCAACAGTCAGTGAATCACGAAAAACCACAAGCATAAAGGATGGAGATGCACCATGAAGTGGGAGATGGCTCCCACAATAGAGACGAAGAGTCTGACGAGAGGAGGGAAGTGGATACCCCTCTCGATCTAGCTGAAATTGTAAGGATCCTTATGGCTGAATTACAAAGTTGCAAGGTTAACAATAAGAGATTGATAAAGGAGCAATAAAAACAAACGGAAATCAATGCAGTCTTGTTGCAGAGCTTATACGATATACAAAGGCAACTGCAACATGAACCTGCAACCATTCATGTTGACAGAAGACATACAAAGAGAAGTCAAAGTCCACCTGAAATATGAAAACGTGGTCCCATAAGTGACCACACAGGGAGAAGTACCTCGAGGAAGGCCCAACCTAGAGGCAGGGGACACTCATCGGAAGAGTCCTCTGGAAATAGAACTAACAACTCT
>JASDQU011440689.1:24232-40439 GCA_032191745.1 Picea mariana | reverse complement strand
CTTGTGATTCTTTAGAATTTTGTTTATGTGCTCGAAAAGCATTAAGAGAAGCTTTCCAAGATCACTGTAGTTTTGTTGAGTTAAGAGGTTAGGAAGGTTGGTAGTGTGACAAATATTTTGAAAATGAGATCTAATCTGGGTATAGGCTGGACAATCTAAGAGAAAGTGTTTTTCATATTCAACCTTCTTAGTGTCACAAAGATGACATGCTCTTTCATCCCATGGTGTTTTAGGAATTGACCAATGCCCAGTTTCACTACGGAGCTCATGAAAATTTGTTCTTATCTTAGGAATGCTTATTTTTTTCTTTACACTTGTCAAAACAAATAGATAATTTTGATCATCTAGATTAGGGTTTATTACATCCTTATAATACCTTAATTTTATTTTTCTCTCTAACTCTTTATCACAACACATTTTCTCCTTAAATTTTGATTTGATTATATTTTTAATAGTATCTTTATTCTGAAAAGTGGTGTCTTCCATTATTCCCCAATAGATTAGCCAAGACCAGACTTCTTTATGCCATCCTCGCTTGAGTCGATGGTGCTTACGAATCGATTTTGAAGCAATTTTAAGAATCCTCTTATCTTCCATGTTGTTTAACTTGTTCTTATACATTAGGTATCTAGTCATAGTCATTCTCTCAATGGGGGAGCAGCTTGTTTCTAAGAGGAGGATGAGATAGTGTGTATTTCCTTTAATTTTGAGATTATAGGTTATAAAATTATTTTGTATTTTCTCTATATTTCTCCAGGATTCACGAGAGATGCTACAACCCCAGACTTCACATCCATAAACAATAACAGGTGTAATGAGAGTCTCAAAGAGGAGTTTCCTCTTGTCCCAAATCCAAAGATAGGTTGATTTTTGAGCTTGTGGTGACTATCAATTCCAATATATTTGTATGAAGTAACTTCCTCCAAGTTGTTGTTTTCATATACGAAGGTATCATAAGTGATATTATTGGATTTAATAATCATGACCTTAGTCTTATCAGTATTAACAGCCATACCCATATTTGAGAAAAAATCCTTGAGGATTCTTAGTTGGTTTTCAAGATCATGGGGACTCCTTGCCATACGAATGATATCATTGGCATAAAGAAGAATATTTATGACTATATGAGTGAGAGTAGGGCCGACACAACCTGTTTTTTCCAAGCAATCTTCTAACTTTTCAATGTATATGCCAAAAAGAGTAGGGGACAAGGGACAACCTTGTTTGACTCCAACATTGAAGTTAATCTCTTGCAACCATCTCTCAATGTTTTTAAACTCAGCAATAATGTTCTCATACATCCTTATTGCAGCATCCCTCAACTCAAGAGGCACTGCAATAAGGATGTATGAGAACATTATTGTTTTCTTATAGCTAATCAAATAAAGCTCAATCTCATTTATACAATTAAACAATATAACTATTTATACCTCACATTTTTATCCACAAAACAATTATATGCATGGTGGAAAAAATTTCAAATAGTAAAGATATATGATCTTATTTTTATACCAAAAACATCAAATAATCTCAATAAAGCCAATGCAAATATGTATGTAAACCCATATTGTATTGTATTGATATCCTTATAAAATATTTGTAATTTGTAGACTTGATTTTCAACATTGTGACATTAATTAACCAAATAAATAATAATTAAATGTTATTTATTATTTTTTCTTTTTTATTAAACAAATAAATGTTATTACATATAGTTAAATGAATCAATCAATTTTAAATATAATTTTTTTAAATTAATGTTTAATTGTATAGAGTTTCTTTTTATTAGTTGAGAGCATCTTTCTTAGCTTCCTGTCTTTTTAAAATAAATTAATGAGACTTTAATTTAAATGTTTTTGAAAGTAATGTTTAATCATATAGAGTTTTAATTAATTGAGAGTATCTATTTTGGGATCATGTTTTTTTTTTATAATTGTATTGGAACCTGTCCTAAACATATTAAGTCTTTTTCTACAAGAATTCATTCATTGGAGAGTCTTCCCTTTTTGAAGATTGCAACACATTAGTTTTCCTCATTATATTGGTCTTTGACAACATATTAACATGGTATATGGTTTCTACATTTATGAATCATATGCATATCTCATTGGATCTTAGTGTGTGGATATTCATAATGCAATCATACATGAACCGCCTTATGATGACACTATCGTCCTCATATCTATCTTAAGTCGCATGTAATAGTCTTGGTTAGTTAAGAAACATTCCCTTGGGTCCCAACACATTTGGTCATTCATTGTCTCCTTCTCAAAGGGACTTCATGAGAAAATAATATGCAGTAGAGGAGGTAATATTCTCAATCTATGGAACTTGGTTCATACATATAAACACTATTTTATTACCTTTATTTGCATGCATTCTTTCTTGTGATCTCAGTGAATTAACTCAATCGATTTGAACTTTCTGGTTTCAATGTGGAGATTACTAAGAGGTTATGGGTTCAAGTTTACTAGAGTTCCTCTAAGTTAGAAGTACATGTTGTACATAGAATAAGTTATAATATCTTCTTACTTATTGTTGTTTTTCTTTACCCTAAACCCAATTAGCTTCTTTTAGAGTAGAGTACATTAGGATAAATTAAATCAACACCTAGTTAAGGAATATCACCACCTTATAGCTTAAATCACTCATAGTACATAGAATAAGTTATAACATTTCCTTACTTATTCTTGTTTCTTTTTTACTTAAACCCAATTAGATTCTTTAACAGTAGAGTACATTAGGGTCAATTAAATCAACACCTAGTTAAGGAATCACCACCTAGGCTTAAATAATCCATAGGTTCCCTTTTTAATTGGTTAATCATCAAACAAATTGGGTTCTGAATCTAATGTTTTTTTTAGTGTATTCATTGTTATTAACTATTCTAGTTATTTAACTTCTTGTTGTAATAAACCTAATTGAAATAAAACATAAACCCTAATCATAGTTGTAGGTAGATTAAATGATTAATTCCACAATCAAATTTATGCCCTACATCTTCCTACATTCTCCCCTCACCCTATTTTTTCGAGTTTATCCTAACAGATGGTTGGTTATGGTTGGTTACTTTACATCCCTTACAAGTGCTCAATATTGGATCTCCCTAGTATATATACCAAAAATGTAGTGTGACAATTAGAATGAGGCACCATTTTATGTATTCCTCATTATCCCCACCTTGCCACATCTCATTTAGGGGAGGCCTTTACCCTATGCCACTCAGGGAAACCTATTTTCCTCCTCTACACAAGAAAAGTAGACATTGTCCCTCATCCAATTTACTTTGAGACCTTGTCCTATTATCCCATTTACCTAGATATTTTACAAAATTAAATGAGACGTTGTCTTTCATAATGATCTACTAAATCTTGGCATAATTATGAAATACAATGTGCCTTCCAACAAGGATTTGGTTGTGAATGTTAGGAGAAGTAGCCCACAAAACACATCTACTAAAGGAACCATACTTACCAATCCACCTATTGAACCCAAGAGAATCCAAAGTTCTATGTATAAACAAGGAAATCACTTGTCAAGGTGAAGTTAAATCCATTAAGAAAGGAAACACACAAGAAAATTAGGAAGAAATAACTTGGGTATGATATAGCATGTATGTGCAAAAGAATTGGAAGGAATGCATAGTTTGAAAAGCACAAATATAGAACGCAAATTTGAAGGAAATGTTTTAAAAATGAACATGACCCAAGTTGATGAGAGGCATTGAAACAAATAAGATTCCTTAAGGATAAATCAAATAGTGTTTGTACAAACATACAAAAGAAATAGAAAACCTTACAGACTAAAAATGAAGAGAAATACACAAAGGTCAACATGAGTATGGCCATCCCCGAATGGGGTGCCATGTTGATCGCATGCAGCCCATGTTATTTATCAAGCCTGCCGCCACCCCCGCCTTCATATTTCGGATGGAGGACAACATTCATCACGCTTCTGTGTAGGTTGGACAATTCCCTTGCATAGGTTTAATGGATCTCTCAGTGCGCCATGGTGGATGGACGATGATGGGTACAGGCGGCATGTGCAAGGTCACCTCAACTCCCTTGGAGCCCCTCCATTTCCTCTGGGTTTGTTATGGCTCCTCTCACTTAGCTCAAATTTCGCATTCTTTCTTTGTTCCTTTCATTCTCCTGGCTTTGCGCTTTATCAAGCTAAGCTCAGTCTAGTTTTCACTCACTGCAATGCCACGGGAGAGTGGAAATCCTAAGAGGGGACCTTCTTGGTATAGCTATGTAATCAGGCAGTGGCGCATCCGCATGCTTGCCCGGGATTCTTCGACCTCTCTGATTTATTGTGATAGAGAGAAACATTTTCCTCCAATGGCCTACGTAGAGGAAGAAATTCCAAATGAACTAATTACGGTGTCGTCGGATTCTCTCCTCTACACAGTCTTGAACCCCCAAGATGGGCCTAGCACCAGCCGCCCTGCCCCTGCTACAATGTGTGCCATGGAAGGGGAGACTTGTATAATCCAAGAAGAAAATCATTTGGTTGACCACCCTTCTAAGATGCCACCACCCACCTTAGCTTTGGTCTAATATTTGCAATCTATTTGCGTCCTAGCATCAGAACATCTCGAGCTCATCTTTGAGATGTGAAGGGACATGCTGGATCAACTCCACATGCAAACTTTACTCAGAAGTAGACTCAAAATCCTGTTTGAAGCGCTCTCGAGCTCACAAAGTCAGTAGAGTTGCCCGACCTACACACGACCGTATGTCTTCACTCCTCACGGTAGCCCTCAAGGCAACAAATGTTTTAATGGATCTTTTGATGCTTAATCCTTTAAGCTCTTTGCTTTTCTCTTGCAAAAAAAAACACAATGAATTTTTATATCCCTATTCCATGTTATGTTCAGATTTTTTGTTCCATGTTCTATTCATACCTCTTGTTGCATGCTTAGACAGTTCTGTCTCAATACTATTTTTCCACCTGTTCTGGTTTCCAAATGTTTGGCAGAACAGGTGGGGGATTTTGTCCTTTTTTCCAACCAAAACAAAAGGGTACAGTCTGTTTTGGTTTCCACTTGTTTGGCAAAATAGGTGGTAGCCATTCGGACATGATTTGATATGTACAATCACAACTTTTTTTTGAGGAATTAAAACATTTTTATATACAAAAAACAACAACATGAATATGACTATACAAATTAGTGTAAAAAGAAATCATGTGAAAGGAAAGTGAACATTAAACTAGTTTTATTATACATTTGATTATTATTCTTTTCATATTCTAATTATTACATGAAAAAAATTAAATTAAATAATATTTTATGATAATATGTAATGATGAATTTTGATCCTATTTATGAAAGTAGTAATAATTAAAATTAATTAATACAATTTAAAATTGATTCTTTAAAAAAAAATCATTTTAATATTTAATTATAATTTATATCCAAAATTCAATTACTTTATCTTGAAATCTTTTTAATATTTAAAAATTAAAACTTTCTACAAAGGGTGATAATAACTAAACATTTTACTAATTTAAAATGTTTACAAATTTCTTACTTAATTTATTATAATTTATTTTATAAAATTAATTATAATATTATTTTAAATTCTTTTATATTTAAAAAATAAAATTGTATACTAGGAATAATAATAATTAAACATTTTACTAATTTAAAATGTTTAAAACTTTCTTTTACATTTCATTATTTAATTTATTATAATTTAGTTTATTAAATTAATTTTAATATCAAATTTTTTTTTTTATATTCTTTTATATTTAAAACTTAAAACTTTCTACATTATTTTCCACTTTGTTATATTCCATTCCCACCCTTGTTATGTTACATCTCCACCCTTATAATTAATATATTATATTATGTGAGAGGTTTCAATCAGCCATAGTTTGGTATAGTTAAACAAATAAAACTCAACCCATTTATTTTGTGAGGAAAAACTATATACACAGTGGAGAAAAAATTATTTACCAATAGTAAAGAGACGCGATCTCATTTTTATATAAAAAAAACAATCAAATCATCTTAATAAAGCCAATGCAAATATTTCAGAAGACTCATGTAAGCCCATAGTGTATTCTATTGATACCCTAAATATTCTTAATGTGTAGAATTCACTTTTAATATTATTTCCATTTCTTTATTTATTGCGTCCTTCTCAAAGAAACTTCATGAGCCAAAAAAAAATGTAGTAGAGGAGGTAATCTTTAGCTTTATCTAAAGATATTAGGATATTAGGAGGTAATTTTGAGTGTTATCTACAATTTCTATGTTTTAGTTTTTTTTGGAATTTTTAATGAAATTTTAATTTTGTGTTATTTAAATTGTATTTTTTAATTGTATAAAATTTCTAGGTTTTTTTGGAATTTTTAATGAAATTTTTAATGAAATTTTAATTTTGTGTTATTTAAATTGTATTTTTTTAATGTATAAAATCTCTAGAAAATGATTTAAATGTAGAATTTTTAGACTAAGATTTAATCTTCTCTATCAATAGAATTTGATTTATACATATAATTATGATTATTTTTGTTTTTATTTGAATATATATATTTTTGTGAATTTAGTGGTTAATTTGTTTGGTTTAAATTGACCAATTTTAAGATGGAGATCATCTAGAGTTTTGAGAACATTTTCCATGGTAGGAGAGGTAGTCCACCAAAAACATATACCAAAGACACCATACTTACCAATCCACCTATTTCACATAAAAGTACCCAAAGTTTTATGTATAAACAAGAAAATTAGGTGTCAAAGTAAAAAAAGAAGCATAAAAGTTAGGAAGAAATAAGATGGGTGTGGCATAACTTGTATGTGCAAATAAATTTGGAGGAGTATGCAATTTGTGAAGCACTGAGATAGAGCATAATTTTAAAGGAAGCTTGCTAGAAATGCACATAAGACAAGTTAATGAGACACTTTGAAACCAAATAAGATTACTTAAGAATAATTCAAATAGCGTTATCATCAAAAGAAAGCAAAAACCTTATAGATTAAAAAATGAAGAACAAAATCAACATGACTATTATTATACAAATTAGTGTAAAAGGAAACCACATGGAATGAAAAAAGACCAAATGCATAAATATTGAACAATAAAACAAAAAATGGAAAAACAACAAAGAACAAGGAAATAAAGATGCAATTAGATAATTGAAGTATAAGAATGTGATTAGATAATGAAATAAATAGTTAAAATAAGTAATAGAAGACTTAATAAAGTTAATTAACAAAGTAAATGGAATGAATGTAGAAAATCAAGATACCTCTAAGTATAGATAGTGTCACCCCTAAGTCATTAGGCTCTCATTAAAAATCATATAATAGGCATCACATCTTCTTCTTTTTTAATGATGTTTTATACCAAATCCATTGTGATTTTATAATTGTGAATAATGAAAGGGAAATCATTTTATACTTTAAAAGTTGTTTAAATATCAATACTCTAATTATACATTTTGACTATTTTCTATTTTATTTTTATTCTTTTCCTATTCTAACTATTAACTTTTTTAAAGATAAGTTAAATAATTTTTTTTAATAATGTGTAATGTTATATTTTAATATTTTTTTATAATATTAATAATAATTAACATAATATAATACACAATTTATTGTTTATATTTTTCTTTTTAACTATTTAATTTATTTAATCTATATTGAAAAGTGAATTACTTTATTTTTAAATTATGTTAATTTTTAAAAATAAATAATTATATATAAATAATAATAATTATTATAAATTAAAAACCTTTTTTACCTTATTATTTAATTTATTAAAATTTAATTTTTTTAATTAATTACTATATTTTAAGTTAATTATTAAAAATTAAAAATTATATATAAATAATAATAATTATTATAAATTTAAAACCTTTTTTATCTTATTATTTAATTTATTATAATTTAATTTTTAAAATTAATTACTATTTTTTATATTTAATTTTTATTATTTAATTTACTATAATTTAATTTTTAAAATTAATTACTATATTTTATATTTAATTTTTACAGTATATATAATGTTTATATATTCCATCCTTTTTTTTTAACTAAATAACCATTATTAAATTATTAACATTATGCTTTTTAATTAAACAACCATTATTAAATTATTAACATTATGCTTTTTAATTAAACAACTATTATTAAATTATTAACATTATGCCAAAAAAATTCCAGTCTTTCTTATAACTAATCAAAATACATTTTTTTTTAAAGTGTATATCATTTTTTTTATTCCATCCCATTTTTTTTAACTAAACAACCATTATTAAATTATTAACATCCCAGTGTTTCTTATAACTAATCAAATAACATAATTGTAAAATTAATTAACACTGTGTTAATTAAAATTGTGTAAACGACTTATATCTCGTTACAAATTTGTCAAGAAAACTTTAATCTGATTTTTTTACCAAAAACATCAATAAAACCAATGCAAATATTTTATGAGGCTCATATAAGCCCATACTGTATTCTATTGATATCCTTCTAAAATAATCGTAATATGTAAACTTAATTTTATATCATTTAATTGTTTTTTTGTTTTTTATTAAACAAATCAATATTAGTATATATAATTAAAATATATTATCTATTTTTTTTTGTTTTTTATTAAACAAATAAATATTAGTAATTAGGTCTTCAGCTCTCAAGACTTAATAGTTTGTAATGGAGTAATGGAGTAGTAGTGTTGTAGATTATGTGATATCTGTTATCCCCGTTTCCAACCAAATAACAACTTTTGACTTTTTAAATGACCATGAGTCTGACTCTCATCATAAACCTTTAACCCTAAGTATAAAATTTTCCATGCATAAGAGCACCGTTGAATAGAATTCTAATAATCAAAGGAATTTGCGCTTTGACAAAAGTAAAGTTGACTTTTCTTGAAGGATTTAAATAGTAAATTAAACCTCCTAACTTATAAGGACAACATTGAAGAACTCTATCATAATTTTACAACTACCCTTTCGACTTCTATTAACAAGTTCTCTTTCGAAGTGTCCCATAAAAAGAATATTTGAATGATCAACCCTTGGTATGAATGTAAAATTGTTAGGAAAACCATTAGGGATGCTTCTAATGAACCCTTAAAAATAGATAAGATCAATATGTACAAAGCCATAATTAAAAGGAAAAAAAATACTTTATCAATAAAAGGAAAGAACAACTTTCACAACTATACAAGTTGGATCCTAAGAAGTTTTGGAGCCAAATTCTAAAACACAATACTAAAGAAAATAATAGGATTCCCTTAAGGGACTAAAATTCCTACCTTAAAAATATTTATGAGTTCCCTAATGCCATGGACACCATTCCTATTGTCCCTACAAAGGAAAAAGTTTTTTCTTTAGATGACATAGAGTTCGGGGTTAAGCGGCTCGCAAATGGGAAAGCTAAGGACATTGAAGGTTACCCAGCTGAAATTTTTAAAATCGGAGGGCCAATCCTTATCCCTCACATACACAAGCTCTTCAATTTAACAATCAGGCAGGGCTTCCCTAAACCCTGGACACAAACCCTCATTGTTCCTATTTTTAAAAATGGGGATAGAAACATTCCCTCTAATTATAGGACCATTATGATTAGCCCGATTTTAGCCAAGCTTTATGGAATTATTTTGGAAAAGAAGATTAGCCTTTGACTAGAAAGTCACGGTAAAAGAGCTAAATGCCAGGCTGGGTGTAGGATATATCATTCAACTGTGGACCATCTTGTTACCTTTAGGATCATTGCAGAAGAGTTCTGCAATACTAAAACCAATCTTTTTTGTTGTTTTGTTGACTTTAGAAAAGCTTTTGACATGGTTCCTAGGAAAAACCTTTGGAATAGGTTGGAAGAAATAAAAGTGCCTCTCAAGTTAAGGTTTGTTGCAATAAGGATGTATGAGAACGTTATTGCTAAGTTTAAAAACACCAAGGGATGGTCAAAAGAGATTAATTGCAATATCGGAGTCAAACAAGGTTCTCCCATGTCCCCTACCCTTTTTGGCATATACATTGACAAGTTAGAAGAATGCTTGGAAAGGTAGGTTGTGTCGGCCCTACTTTCACTGATATAGTCATCAATCTTCTTCTTTATTCTGACAATATCATTCTTATGAGAAGGCATCCCCGTGATCTTTTAAACCAAATAAGAATCCTCAAGGATTTTTGCTCCAAGATGGGTATGATTGTTAATACTGATAAGACTAAGGTCATGATTATTAAATCTAATAAGATCCCTTATGATACCTTTGTATATGAAAACAACAACTTGGAGGAAGTGACTTCATACAAATATATTGGAATTGATATTCGCCACAAGCTCAATTGGAATTATAGCATTGAGAAAAGGATTATCGGGGGATGGAAAGCTTATTATGGGCTTGAAAACAATTGTAAATCATCTGATTTTTGGAGTTGGGATAAGAAGAAACTCCTCTTTGAGACTCTTGTTACACCTGTTATTCTTTATGGATGTGAAGTCTAGGGTTGTAGTATCTCTCGTGAATTCTGGAGAAAGATAGTGCAAATACAAAAGAATTTTATCACCTATAATCTCAAAATTAAAGGAAATACACCATATTCCATCCTCCTCTTAGAAACAAGCCTCTCCCCCATTTAGAGCATGGCTATGACTAGATACCTAATGTATAAGAACAAGTTAAACAACATGGAAGACAAGAGGCTACCTAAAATTGCTTCAAAATCAAGTCATAACCACCATCGACACAAGCGAGGATGGCATAAAGATGCCCAGTCTTGGCTAAACTATTGGGGAATCATGGAAGAAACCATTTTGCAGAATAAAGATACTATTAAAAACAATGTCAAATCAAAGTATGGTGATCTTGGAAAGCTTCTCTTAATTCTTTTCGAGCACAAAAACAAAATTCTAAAGAATCACAAGTAATCACTTACCCTCTTAAGGTTCGATAGACCAATTCGGTCTTAGTGGACGTTAATCATCATCATCATCATCATCAGTATATATAATTAAAATATATTATTTAATTTTTTAAATTAGTTTAATAAAAAATAATTTAATAATTTTGAATGCAATGTTTAATTTTTTCCAAGGAAAAAATCATAAATTTTATTCCAATGGAGAAAATTTTCATTCTGTAGAATGATTGTAGCCATGCATTTCAATGTTGCCCTAATCATCTAAAATAAACAAAAAGAGTCATAGAGCATGAAAGCAATGTTTAATTATATAGAATTTCTCATCAATTGAGAGTGTTATCACTCAAACTCTAATCTAGGAGGAAAAGTCCTAACCTGAACATGAAAGTTTAGAGGTACAATCTAAGATCAATCATGTAGAAGGAGTGTGAGTATTGATTAACTTAGATTTATCAAAATTATTAACCAAGCTTAACAATGAGAAAAGTAGAGTATACAAAGTGTTTTCTTGATTAATAAGAGTTCAACACAATTGTGTTAAGTGAATCATCATTATTCATCATGCTTGTGTTATGCTAGAGAACAATGAAAAGTATATGGCAAACAAGTTAACCAATTTACCTAGCATTCACATTCATATGATTTCATGAGTCACAATGAGACTTGAATCAAAGACAATGTGAAAGTACCAAAATATAGATCAGGTTATCATTCACAACCACCATTCAACCATATGAAGTAAGTGCAATGAACAATGACATCCATTAGATTTATCTTGTTAAACTTATGACAATGTAACCAACCAGATGTCATGGAAGATGTGTCATTCACTAAGCCTTTTAACCATGTCCAGAAATTTCATGGTCAAGTGTTGAAAACATATAGATGTAATCAGATTTAGGAGACTTAGTAACCATTCACTTAAATATATTCACTTAAATATATTTAGGACATATCATTTAATGAGGTTATATACAAATTATTAAATGAAGTATTCCTTAATCTACTATTGTTATATATTATCAGATCTAGTACATTAAAAGATTATATTGGATTTCAGAGGAACATGTGAGTATTATAATCAATTAGTTGTACCAAATCTACTCATAAAATTATCAATCCTAAACATGTAATAGAATCAGCACATACATGAAATAAAAGTTCATTAATGAGACTAGAATAAGAATATATCAACATGTAATGAATAGAAGAGATCCAAAACTTGAAGAATCGACAAATGCTCAAGCTTTAGTGTGAAGTTTAGGGTGTTTTAGCTTAATTAAGTGGATTGTTTAAGTGTTGCAACATGTATGTTAGCAGTGAATAAAAGGTGGACATATAGCTTTAATATGTCTCAATTAACAATGTGGATTAAGCTAGAACATGCTTATTGTCAATGTAGAATCAATGCCAAACACATTTAACCTTGTATTAAAGGAACTTAACCAGGCATGAGTGAAAGAAAACTTTAAAACCCTTGTGCCATATGATTTATTTATGTATTTCTAACATTAATATTTGTGACATAAACTCAAAGGAAGATGGGAACATCTTATCACATTAGAGTTTATTGCAAGAGTATGGTTAGATCTACACATGTAGAAAGCTAAACTTAAGATCTATAACAAAAAAATTCCGCTATCTAAGCTAGCTTACTTATGCCAACTTAAAGATTATATAGCATGAGATAAAGGGTTAGCACAAGTGATATCCAAGCCAAAATATTTAGCAATTAAGATCAAATCTTGGATCTAGCAATCTAACTTACTAAATTTAATCTTGAAAGAACATTAGATTGCTTGATAAAACAAAAAATTAAAAGAAAGAGGAAAATTAAAATTGAGATGGTTAGAAAATAAATGATACCATTGGGCATGGAGTCTAATCCATTCCTTGAGTAAATTTTCTCTTCACATTTGATGTTGAAGTCCCCATAGATCTCTTGGAGAATGCTTGGTGAGCATCAAGATTAAGGAAACCTGGACTATACAAGATTCATAGGGAGGCTAAACTAACAACAGATTCAGCCTAAGTATTTCAAACTTAAATAATTAAAGCATGGATCTAGGATAACAAGTTAAAACCCTAAGATATTCAACTTCAATACTAATATCTAGCTTCAAAACTCACAAAGAAATAAAATATGCATGCATCATACCTTATTTGCATTGCTTGCATTGCAATATCCCTTTTCTCAACCTCTTTTGCATGCCAAAATCCTTCTATTATTAACCAAACACAATCATACTCAAAAGAAAATAGAGAAGAAAACACACCAATATTGAGCAAAATAGTCTTCGAATTGATCTCCAACCATGAGAAATGAGAGAGGATCCCTCCTTATAGAGATAAGGCACCTCACAAAACTATGAGTAACAAACCATGTGCTATGACAATACCATGTGCCAATACAATGTGCTCAAGCAAAACCATGAGCTAAAACAAGAGTGCCCTCAATACCATGGTTTGAAACCATTTTGAGCCAATAAAATAATGTATCATGAAATAACTACCTCAACCAACTTTCCATTGGATGTAGCTTGGGTGGTTGGGAGGAATGAGTGTTATCCTCCCCACCTAGGTACAATTCCTTGTGAGTGACATATTACGCCCTTAAATTGGTCTATAAGATGCTCTTGTTGTTGAGCCCCCAATATTTCGAAAATGATCGGCCTCACCATGTTCTCTAGTGGATTTTGGGAGGGTTATTCGTGGATGTAGCAAGCATCGATATTCGGTGTCGTGAACCACATGAAAAAAAACTACCTAATCCAACTCAAACATGTGAGTAGACTAGTCAAAAAGAGGAGGTGTGCTCCATAATATACTTTGACCACCACACATGTGGGTAAGAAAGAGAAAATGCACCCTCCACATTTTCACATGCACAACTCCAAAATACTGTGATAATTTTCATGCAACAAATTCCAGCAACATCGTAACTAGGTCATCTTTTCCTGATTTTCTATTATACCCTATTTTGGAAATCCTGCAACATTTTTGCATATAATGGTGTTGATCTGGTGGAATTTTTAGCACTATGTCAAAAGATAGTTGCCCCTAAAGTTGGTCACCCTAAAAAAATGTTCTCTAACCTCGTCAGCACCTCAAGAAATGGTAAAAGAAAGCAAGTGTGCCCTCTAGAAATGGTCCACATGGCATATGATGATCATGTAGAGTCCATGTCATTGTCCAACACACTATCACAGATCCCTAGGCAATGACACATATCCTACTGTAGTGTCACATATCACAAGAAAAATTTCATGGATCCCAATGTAGACATATATGATTGAATATAGGCACACAAATCTCAATGGAGGTACATGAATCTCAAGGCAATGAAACAAATCTCGAGGCATAGTGCACAAATCCCAATGTGGGGCACCCATTTATAATGATGCATCAAGCTTCAAAACAAGTCATTAGGCAACAAACATTAAGTAATATCCTTTAACAACAACTTAACATAGGCTAATTTTATAAATTGCCTAAGTTTACCATGGTGGGACAACTTAATCCCTATTACATGTGTCAATTCCCTAGGAAGAAAGGTATTTCCTAGGTAATTTGGTTAGAGATAGGTAAATTTGATGAATAATTGATGGAAAAGGAAAGGAAACTTTATGTTTTGACCTTCAAAGCCATTTTTAATGATCTATGAGGTCATTTACTAGTCCAACTAGCCCTTTTGAGCTAGGAATCTTCATTTTTTGTACTTGTAAGCCTTTGAGAGGGAGCTTCGCTTAGAGTTACTATCTTGACACCTTTTTATTACCCGTTCTTTCATTTTTCTTTGAGTTTTATTAGTCATTTTTCTTTAGATATGCGTTTTTAACATAGGACCTTGGGGCTGGGCCTTTTTTAATGAAGTCACATAGCTCTACCTTATTTATTTTTTCATTTTTTAACATTATTTATCTGCACCTCTATCCTTTTTTTCTTTATTTGAATTTGGCTTACATTTTTCTTCAATTAGACCTTGTTGGATGCCATTTGATAAGTCAAACATAAGCATAGATGATATTTTTTTATGAATAAGATGGTAGTGAAAGGGAAAGGATGAAAAATGTTAGATGTGGTTAGGATATGGATATGTTATTCAACCAGATCACCAATAGTACAATTATTCCTAGGTCATGACATACTTATCTAAGGAAAATTATGTCCCCCCATGGTAAAATGAGACAAAACAAAAAAACTATTAGCATTAAGAAATGTTATACAATACAACCATTGTTTATTACTTTCATGACAAGGTTAGAAACCATCACACCACTTCTAGATAAGAAACCCACACATGAAATCATAACACATCAACTAGAAGCATGTAGTACCATCTATGCAAGAACATATCATTTGAGGTGTAGAGTCATCTGAAAGAACTTACGGATGATGTAAGGTTGGAACACATGTGTCTGATGGAAGAAATGGAAGATCAAGTGTGAATTGGTAGATATGAGTAGGAGAGCTCATCCAAGTACCATCAATGCACCCCTAAGAGAGTGGTCTGGAAGTAGTTTCCCTTGAGGGGGCAACATAGAATATTTGTATTATTGGTAATTTATGAAGGCTTGTCTATGATATTCAAATTAGCCAAATCCAAGTTTATAGATGGCATATGTTAGAAGTGTTGGAGACCAAATATAGGTAAGAGATTATTTTATAAGCAATCATTTTTGTTAATTGTATTGGAACATGTTCCATGACATTTTAAGTCTTCTCCTACAAGAATTCATCCACAAGAGAGTCTCTTGAAGATTGCAAGGCATTAGTTTTCTTCCATTATATTGGTCTTTGACAACATGTTAGTGTGGTGTATGCATGTATGAACCATATGCACATCCCATTGGATATCGATGTGTGGGATATTCATAGTGTATTGGCCATACATGAACCACCTTACAATGACACCAAGGGTGTCGTATCTATCTTAGGTCACATGCACTAGTTAGGGTCGTGGTTAGTTAAGGAACTGCCTTGGGTCCCCATATGTCCCTAATTTTTGTGTTTAATTAAGACCAGGGTTCTCATAGGTTACCAATGAAAGCCCTGTTATAGTATAAATGTGTTGGGATTTTTAATCTTCTAGAAGGGAATAAGGTCTCACTTGAAGCACAACCAAGATTTTAGAGTTGCAAGGAAATGCAATAGGATATCCAAAACCTCATATACATTCTTATTCTAACATTCATTCACCTTATACATGTAGGACGTGTAAATAAACAAAAGAATTAAATAACCATATCATCATCATAAGTTAAACATAGATAAACAAAAGCTTATAATCAAACAAGTAAGTAATGCTACTCCATTAAGACAT
>JASDQU011440688.1:1650-12570 GCA_032191745.1 Picea mariana | reverse complement strand
GTCGCTCTCTAGAATAATCCAGAATTCAACAAGGTATGCAATTTTTTCTATAACTCCTTTTATGAGAGGTTCCAAGTAGTGAAACCTGGAGGAATTTCATAAAAAAAACTGAAGAACATTATGTATCAGTTTGATATCTTTATTCATTACAGGTACAAAGTTATAATCATTTCAAGTTAGGGTTGTTGACTAATCCAAAAACTAGTCATGTGAGAAGTTTGATGAAGATGCTAGTCTCTTGTTGTCAAATTTAAGGAAGGTTTGTAGGTATGTGATCATATACACTAGGTATATTACAAAGTTACAAATAATATTTGGATGATGAGATTGATGAGGGCATTTGGTTAAGGTACATGTTGGGTACATGGTTGAGACAAGCAGTTGATGAGTTAGCACATACATGAGGTGTATAGTTGATGATGTTGGCACATATTGATGAGTCATAGTTGATGAGTAGTTGACACATGATTAGTACATACTTGGTACATGGTTGGATGTACTTGTTTATGGTACAGGTTGATTACAGGTTGTTTGGTACATGTTGGTGCATGGTTGATGCACTTGTTTATGGTACAGGTTGATGCATGGTTGATGCATGGTTCAGGTTTACAACGGTATATCTCACAATGATAGTGTGAAAATGGTTCCATCATTTTACTTCTACTTTAGGGCGGTTGGAAGGGGAAAGGACAGGTGGTTGTAGCCACCTTCCGGTTGTAGCCGGAGAACATAGGGGGTTGTAGTCTCTTTTTGGTTGTAGCCATAGAATTGGGGAGTTGGAGATTCCCTAAGGTTGTAGCCTGAGAAACAAGGGGGTTGGAGCCTCCTTCTAGTTGCATCTGAAAAAAAAAGGAAGTTGGTGCTTCCATTGAATGTAATTCTTCAAGACATATAAGAAAAAACATTCTGTGGTTTTCTCCTACTTTGGGTTTCCACGTAAAACACTGGTATACTTTGTATGTGTATGATTGTTCATTTCTTCATTTCTTATTTACTCTGCAGTTATTGGATGATAATGCTACATTGATATAACAGTTGGATTATATGGTTAAAAAGGATTAAATTTATCTATTACTGATTCACCCCCCCTCTCACTAATCCAACAGAGGAGAGAATTCAACTTTTGAGAGCAAAGATACTCTAGAGAAATTTTCACTTCACATTGAGTCTGCATCCCTTTATCCTTTCAAGTCTGAACACATTGTTCAACCCCTGAGATCTTCCTTCTTTGATGGATAACCTCATTGTTTCCTTTATATGAGATTGCCTTTGGTGGAGGATTGAAGTGGTGGAGGCCCAGCTGGAAGGGACTTAGTTTATCGGTTTCGAGACGTGCCGACATAGAAGTTTGTCACTTGTATACTTCTGTTGATTATTTTAATAGAAATACTATTTTCTCGTCCAATTGATATCTTGCAAATATTTGAATTGTTATTCCATGGGAGTATTTTTCATGTATGTTAATGGATTATTCTATTTTATATGTTAACATTATATATTATCACCATATTATTGCATATCTTGGTTGTTGAGGACAATTTGTAGGTAAAAAGCTTTGAATTGCGTGCTCAATGATGGTCTTCATCGAATGTCTAGACGAGGTAGGATCTTGGCCTTGTCTTGTTAGCATTTCATTTATATAGCATAATTGGGATTAGAGTTGATTTCTGTAGTCATTCCATCTATTGTGGTTTACCCCATGCCATAGAGTGATTTTCTTTGTAACAAAATTGGAGACCACACTAGGGATTGAATCTTCTGTTTTGGGGTTTGGAGTATTTTTCTCCTTCAATTTCTCTCCGTTAGCCTGAGTTTCCTTGTTGCCTAATTGCTTTACAACCTATTTTTACTTTAGATATGAGTTTATTGGCCTTAATCATTGCCTTGACAATTTTTTACTACATATACATAGGTTTTTTCTTAACAGATGCATAAATACGCGAGTTGTCCTTCTATAGGGCACACACATATGTGAGTTTTGCTCAAACAGTCGTGTACATCAAATTTTTTGCTTACTAGGTGAGTTTGGTGTTTTTTGGGTGAGTTTGGTTGGTTGATGAGTCTTCTTGGGTCTTTGTCCTAACTATTGAGTGCTTACAGAGTGATATGAAACCTTCTTATTGTTGGATTTTTGAGCGATATTCTTTCTTATCATATTTTTCATTGGTTGTCCTTGCATCTTGGTCTGAGTGTTTTCTTCTTGGTATCTTGCTTGGATTTTCTCTTTTTGATTGCAGTAGGGTCTGTATATCAAGCTGCTTTTCAGTCCTTGCATTTTTTGTTTCTTTATATCGAAAATACAAAAAAAATTGTGCTCATTTTTGCATTATGGAATTTGATCTTTTGGGTTCTTAATATTGATCTTGATACATATGGAAAGATTGTATTTTATTGAAATTGTGGAAATTGCATTGAAAGTTTCATTTGAAAACATTACCATCTTTTGAGAATTTAAGATTAGGACTTAGCACTTTGTTTATCTTCATTTCTTTGATATGCTGAGTCATAACATCATCAGTGTCACGACCACATATCTTGAGTAAACAAAGACATTAAAAGTAACGATGATAAATTAAAATTGATTAGAATTTTATTTTATTTTTTAGAGTACACAAACAAGCATATGATATAGGGCCTTGGAATAAGATTTTGTGAGTGAAATTCTCCAATGATATTAAACTAAACATATGCGTCTGACCAGGGAGTTTTGAAATCCATTTTGTAATTACTGACATCAGGATGCTCCGCTCATATTGGAGTTAAGCATGGGGTCGCGCGAATTTGGTTGCAGAGATATCCCTCTAATACCTTCTTAGTGTCAGAGATATTTCTGGGGATCTATTCGTATTTGGGGGTCTTTCTAGTACCTTTACCTCTGTGAGAGGCGATGCTTTCAAGATTTTGGGATTTCTTACCCTACCCATACGGTGGGCTTGACTTACGACTGTTCACTTGCACATTGGTTACATCATGGTGGCTCTAGTTGCTTGACATAGGTAGTTACATATGTTACTTATAGGGGTTATTCTTCAAGTAACCTGAGTGAGACAAGGGTCGAACAACACACAAACTTTATGGAGGATTACCTCTCCGAGGGGATCTCACCAACTGTGTTGTTAATCCCACGAGGGCCTTTATAACTTATTCTGATACCTAAAATATTTTGAAGGGATTATCAGGCCCCTCTTGGGTGAGGCATACCTACTCTAGTGAGGGAGGCCCCTTTTCAAATACTATATCTTGTTTTGCGCATTTTATCTTTTGTTTATTTTGGTGTGCTCTCTAATTTTTAGTTGGCCCTAGGATTTGATTTATATATGGAGTCTTGAGTTATCATGGAGCCATACCAAATTCCTCACATGTCTCGTCATTTGTTGAAGTTACCACCACATCTTGAGTCTTTTCCTTCTAAAAGGAGTAAATTTACTATATGTGGTACGCATACCTCCACCTACCAGACTTGTGATTATACAATTTTGAGTACCGAGTCGAGTTTGAAATACATTGGGAGTCCCCTAACTCCTATATCTTCTGTGGTTAATGGAACTCCTTCGAGTCCTTCAAACTCTATGGTGGTTGCACCAGAGGTTCCTGCCCTTACTCCTATCCAACCTGTGGTTTCTATTCAACCCATAGTAATGAACCCTTTCAGGTCTCTTTTTGGTACGCTTGGATACAATGCTCAATCCATACCTTCGGTCTCCAACACTTTTTATTTTGATATGCCAAATATGACATCCCAAATTTCATCCTCCATCCCAGTGAATAATGCAAGTCCTAGTCTTGGACTTGGGGGCATGTCTCCTCTGCATACTCCTCTCTCGTTTGGTGGAATTCAAATTCATGAAATGAATCATACGATTGGAGGTCAACCTCATTTTTCGTTTGGATCTAATTCTAGTCTCAATGATCCTGGGTGGAGTAATCAACCAGGCAGACAAGCCACCTCTTATATTCCATCCTTTGCCCCTTCCTCCTCCATGTCGATTTTGACGAACACATTTTTTATGACAAATCCACCACTATCCTCCAGATTTCCACCCGAAGGGAGTCAATTTCATTCTATGGGAAACCCCCATCCTGGAGCCACTCTAGCTGGGGGAAATGTTTATAACCATCACTATGCCATCTCTATAGGTATGGTGCCCATGCATACTCTTATGAATCATTTTGGAGGAGGATATTACCCTACTGGACATGGCAATGGTGTATACCATAGCCTTGGATGGTCTACAATCCCTCAACATCAATATTTCCTGGGAGCATGGGCTCAGATGCCGCAACCCCAACTCCCTTTTTTGGCCACACTTAACCTACCATATTTGTCAAGATTAATGAATGACCCGTTGCATCACAATTCGTCATGGCCCCCCATCCCCACCAAGATTCCTTCATACATTCTGAAATTTGAGGGAGATACTGATGAGGATCCGGGTGATCATGTTACTAATTTTCATCTTTGGTGCTCTTCCAATTCTCTTAATGACGATTCTATTCATTTGAGACTATTTCAATACACCCTCACCGGGGTTGCAACAAAATGGTACATTGAGATACCAGGAGGAACATATGAAAATTTTAATAATATGGTTTTGGTCTTTCTCAACCAATTCCAGTTGTCGCTTTGTTATGATGTCGACATAGAACTTCTATCGATCCTCTACTAGGACAAAGCCATGCATATATTGGACCATATCCAAGCGTGGCATAGATGGAAGAGGTTGACTAAAGCCTACATTCCTCCAGATTTCCCGTTGGATTGGTTCTTTAAGTCCTTATTGCCTTATATTTCGAAGGATGTCTCTACATCCAGAGTAACATCTAAGGAATAAGCTATTTTCAAAACCCAACAATTGGGCCTCATATATGCTCAATCTAGTATGTTATATGAAATTATTCTTGACGCGTTGCTATCAAATTACGACCCTAGACAAAATCCCGGACCTCATGCCGATGGAACCATAGAATCTGCAAATTCTAAGTGTACATACTTGGTGACGAACCATTTGAAGAATATGTCTATAATCCAGTCTGTAGCAGGACAAGCTTCGTCTTCATCCTCCACTCCCACTCAGTCGACGGATGTACATTCTGTGTAGTCATCAACCAACCCAAATGGTAACCAACAACTAGGAGGGAATAGAAAGAAAGGACGAGGTAATAATCGTAAGGGTGGGAGAAATAATAAAAAATACAAGGACAACACTAACAATGATAGGTAGAATAATAATGTTGGTGAGGGAAATAAAGAAAAACATAAGGTGAAGTTTCCTTGTAAACTTGTAAATATGATCACCTTATCCACCTACACCCCAAACTTGAGGAAGCCTCGAGGCTCTTATATCAACCTTCCAATGTGTTGACCAATCCATTTCTGCATAATCAACACATGGCTTCGAGCTCCTCCAACACTGGAAATGCGTCCAGTGGGAATCAAAACCCCCTGGCACATGAAGGTGACAGTCTATGTGTTAATATGGTCAAGTCTCATATTAATGTAGCCACTTGATCTCATGATTACAGTTCTTCATAGACTGTTCTTGGTCCAGAGTCTCCCCCTCCTCCGGAAACACCTTTGGAGATAAAAAATCTAGAGCCTCTGCCTCGTATTCAAAAAGGAGTACTGAAATGATGTTCCCACAATCCTAATTCCAGAGTTACCAAAAACTATTCGATTGTCAAAGATCTGTGTCAAACCCCTTGTGCGATGTCGACTTTGGAGGTGCTCCAGACATGTCCTTCATAGAGGAATGCCTTGTTATTTTCTTTAGGAGCTCTAGAACCATGTGGCTCAAATGTTATTAAGTTTGACGTCATAGATGTTAAGCCTCGTTTTCCTTACCATGTGGTCTTTCAAATCCACATGGATTACATGAAATATACCATCAAATTCATTGTAATTGATGAAGGTGTTTCAATGTGCATGCTGTCCCTAACCTATTGGAAAGCCATTGGCTCTCCGACTCTATCTCAATCTATGACTTTGTTGATCGCATTTGATGGTTGTTCTTTTCAACCCCACATAATTCTTCTCACTTTTCTGGTCCATTTAGGTGGAAAGACAGTGGAGGTTGATGTCAAGGTTGTTTATGCGCCCCTTGACTATAATTTAATACTAGGGTGTAATTGGACTTATTCCATGACCGCGGTCGTGTTGTCTGTTTTCTGCACTTTATTTTTTCCTCACGAAGGGAAAATAGTGACGATTGATCAGGTGTCCTTTATGCATGCTAGTCCTAGTGCATCAGTTGGACCTTTGGTCCCAGTGATCGACAATTCTCAGTCGACAACTGAGGATATTGGTGTCGGAATGTATTCCTCTCTCATGGGTACCTTTTATTTCATGACACCAATTCATCAAATTTATTCCATTTCTAGTGGGTCTTCATCGTCAATGAGGTCCATTCCTTTCCATACTTTGTATTTCAAAAATCCTTGGACCCTACTTTCCTTGACACGTTATGTGAAGGTCAGTCACATAGTTGGATGGAAATTATACTATTAGCAATAGAGGTTGTGTATCAAGTTGTTCTTAACATTACTGCTGACCTGGATCCTGTCTCCTCATAGACAGACGAGGAGGATCCCATTCTAGAGCCCGTATGGGCCACCCAATCGTCTTGTTCACATGATTTCCTCGATGATACTTTACCTTCGAATGAATCCATATTAGAGGCCATGAATGGTCCCAATAGGCCATGGGATGATATGCATCATCGCTCTTACTTTCTCCTAGAACTTGTTAGGATCGAACATGACGAATTTAGATATATCTTGAGTGAGATGGTCGGTCACGCTATGGTTCCAATAGATATGCATGGTGTTTATACTGAAGGAAACATGGCGAATATTTCTCCTACCGTCACGATCGACATCTCTCGAATTTCTAGCAAAATTGAAAAAGTATATATCGATGTAGATTGTTCTCCTGAAGAAATTCAAATCTACACTGATCTCTTCAAATAATTTCGTGACGTATTCTCTTGTTCGTACGAAGAGATTCCATGGATTGATCCTATCATTGTCGAACATGAGATCAAGACATATCTAAATGATAGACCTATTCGACAATGCCTTAGAGTTGTTAACCGTAGGAAGGCCCCTGCTATTAAGATAAAGGTAGAGAAGCTACTTAATGCTGGTTTCATCTACCCGGTTCCCTTGAATGAATGGTTTTCCAACCCTGTTCCCGTAATAAGAAACAAGGAACCATCCATGTGTGTATGGATTTTTGAGACCTAAATAAGGCTTGTCCTAAAGATAACTTCCTGACTCCTTTCATTGACCAGATTCTTGATGAGTGCGTGGGAAGAGAAGTCTTTTCTTTTATGGATGGATGTTCAGGATATAATCAAATTCAGATCAAACCCGAGGATCAACATAAGATGACATTTATTTGTCCTTGGGGTACTTTTGCATACCGAAAAATTCCTTTAGGCCTTAAAAACATCGGAACAACCTTCCAAAGCACTATGACCTTTGATTTTCATGATCTCAAACACATTGTTGAAGCTTATCTCAATGATCTCACTGCTCATTCTTGCAAGAGAGTAGACCATTCCACTCACCTTCGACTAATATTTGAGAGATGTCGTTATTATCACATCCGTTTGAACCCTCACAAGTGCATTTTCTGCGTAAGTTCTGGCTATCTTTTAGGATTCTTAGTCTCTGAGAATGGGATCATGGCAGATCCTATGAAGTTTGAGGCATTACTTCGATTGCCTCCCCCACAAAACATTCGACAACTTCAGGGTTTACATGGGAAGGATAACTTCTTGCGTCGGTTCATAGTGAACTATTCCAATTTAACTAAGGGTTTCATGTGTCTTTTGAAGAAGGACACTCTGTTTATATGGGATGAGTGAGCCCAAGAATCCTCCGATCCTCTTAAGAAATCCTTGGTATTGACGCCTCTACTGAAGCCTTTGGACTACAGTAGAGATTATTTACTTTATATTTCCACTTCTGAAGGGATGGTTGGTATGGTTCTAGTTCAGGAGGATGATGAGCTCCATGAGCACATTATCTACTATGTTAGTCGAAACTTAGTTGGTCCTGAACTTAAATACTCTCACATTGAGAAACTAGCCTTCGATGCCGTACACGCAGTTCAAATATTACAAAATTATATATTGCTTTGAAAAACTACCATAGTTGCTTATATCAATCCATTTCAATACGTCCTTACTAGGTGTATCATAGGGGGAAAATACAATAAGTGAATTGTTATTTTGCAATAATTTGATCTTGCTTTTGCTTCGGCAAAGTCTAAGAAATCGCTAGTTTTTGCTAAGATGATATCAGACTTCCTTCGATTGGCTAAGGAAGTTATTCATAATGATTCATTCATGAATGAACATATTTTCCTTATCTCGTCTTCAAACCCCTAGTATAGAGACATTTTTATTTATCTTCAAACCTTGAAGTTATCCCAGCATCTGTCGAGAGACGATCGACGACATATACGTCATCAAGCTAAAAAGTACCTTATCATCGACGACACTTTATGTCATCGAGGAGTGGATAATATCTTGCATCTTTGCTTGAATCACGAGGAATATGAGTCGGTTCTTAATGAATGTCACAATGGGGCTTGTGGTGGTCATCTATCTGGGCTTGTGAAAACCCCAAAAAAATTGTGAGCCGATTATTCTTGGCTATCAATTTTTAAATATTGTGTTGAAGCGGTTAAGAAGTTTCACCCTTGCCAGGTGTTCACTCAGAAAATGCACTCGCATCCATCCCCTCTTCACCCAGTCATCACTGTCGGTCCCTTCACCAAGTGGGGGGTGGATTTTATGGACTGTAACCCAACTTCGATTAGGGGGCATCAACATATTATTATGGCCGTAGATTACTTCACTAAATGGGTAGAGGCCATGCCTACCATTAAATATTATGGTAATACTGCAACATTTTTCGTATTCAACCAAATTATAGCCTGGTTCATAATCCCAAAGGAGATTGTCACTGATCAAGGCAGTCACTTTCAAAATGAAATGATGAAGGAATTAGCATAAAAAATGGGGTTTAAGAATGGTCATTCTTCCCCTTATTATCCCTAGGAAAATGGACAAGTAGAGGCTATGAATAAATCTTTCAATACCATATTGCAAAAAACTGTCAGTAAAAGTAAATTTGACTAGCATCTAATGCTTTACCCTGCACTTTGGGAATATCGAACCTCGATTAAGACTTGACCCAGTTTTTCTCCCCTTCAGTTAGTACATGGTGTGGATTCGATCCTTCCTATTGAATGCACAATCCCTTCCCTTAGACTGGAAATTGAGCTCCTACCCGACACATCTGACCTTGAAGACCTCCTCGTGCACCTAGAGCATCTAGACGAGAAGTGTCAAGATGCCTCTATGGCTATCGAAGAAAATAAATGACATGTTAAGGTTCAATATGATAGGTCTTTCTATCCTCGATAGTATGCTGAGGGTGACTTGGTTCTCCTGTACAACCAAGATAAAGAACCGTTGGGGGTAGGAAAGTTCAACCCCATGTGGCACGATCCTTATATCATGCGACGTGTTTTAAAAAAAGGAGCTTATGAATTGGAGGATTATGAACGGAATATGTTGGACGAACCCAAAAATGGGCTCTACCTGAAAATATATTATGCTTAAGCCCTCAAGCTTAGGCATGACTCTTTGTATACTAGTGTATCTTAGTGTATATATATATATCTTTTCCTATGTATCATCGACTTTATTATTAGGTTTTCCATTGGTTGGAAGATGTCAATGGAGTCTTCAATTTACTTAGGATTCGTAGAAGGTTCCAGTCCTCATACACAAAACATGGCTTCCACCACTTGGGTCATTTACTCACCCGAGGGACAACTGGTGTCTTCAGGTGGCGTTTGTCTGGAGCCATCAACGAATAATGTGGCTGAGTATAACATTGTTATAGAGATTTTAAGCGATGCCATTTCAAATGGTGTTCAATATTTAAAGGTTCTCTTGGACTCCCAGTTAGTCGCATGTCAGTTAAAAGACAATTACCATGTGAGAAACCGTACTCTACTCCGACGATTGCTATGGGTACAACTTTTGGAATGATACTTTTATTTTGTTACATATAATCACATACCTAGAAGTTCTAATTATGTATCTGATGCATATGCTAATTATGTTTTAGATTGGAATTTTTCACATAACTAAAGTAAAGAAAAAACATCCATGTACACATTGTAACATATATAAGTCAAGCCAAGGACCAAAATTTTATATCTCATCTCTTAAAAATATGGTGTCATAGTATAAAATGGGGCTCACACCCCCAAAATACATATATGGCTGGTATATATATGACCATGGAATCTACGTCTGTGGTGCCAAATGAGTATCATGATAGCATGGTACGAAGTTTGTGAGATGCTGGAAGAGTCTCACCCACGCATGGGGCACACCCACCACCTGTCATTGCATAGCCTCTAGAAGATCCTCCACTTGAACCATATGAATCTTGTACGTCAAACGAGACAAGTTCCCTTGCACATTTTATATCACTCTGTCTGCATCTCCTCCCTTCTGCTCGTCTCCCCGGTTCCTCCATCGATGTTGTGGGAATCCATCTGGTCATCACGGACCCACATCTGCGTAACAAAGTAATTGTTAATACTTGATACCATACAAAAATATTTGTGTTTTTTATTCTTTTTGAAAAAAACACAAAAAAATGAAATATATAAAAACTTTTCTTACCAATATCACCGTAGGCAGAGCCTAGTAGAAGAAGCATATATGGATCCCCTCTATAGTTGATCCCAGCATAAGGGTAGTCATCTATGGCTATCACATGTTGATGCCACCAAAAAAATAACTCATCCTTGTAGGGGGTTGGCACCCTACGACCTCCTAATCGCCTCATCACTTCAGTCCACCATGACATGGATGGATCACGCGGTTC
>JASDQU011440687.1:3375-20012 GCA_032191745.1 Picea mariana | reverse complement strand
TTTATACATATATTAAAGCTATACCGCTTACTTCAGTTTATTTACTTATTAAGTAGCAAGTTATGTAGATCTGTTTATACATATATTATGATGTAATTGTTTAAGAAGAGATGTACATATATAAATGTATTTAAGAATCTAACTGTATAAGGGAGATTCTGATTGGCTTTTAATGAAAGGAGGGGAAATTACCACTTGCAAGACAAGCCATGGGATAATTCCCTAACATATATATATTCAAAGGCAACAAAGGAAAGTATTTACTGACAAAAATATTGAGTAGAACGCATGAGAAATCTCGCTGTGAAATTAATAATATCCTCTAGTTCTTCTTTTTCTAAATACTCAATCGATCGATCAGGTCACTTTAACATAATCAATAATATAGCTACCTTTTGATTTCGTATATATATCGTAATGTTAATTGGAAGCTCAGGACAATTCCCACTTAGTTTCCATAATTCTATATATTAGTTATACCAGACCTAATGGATAGCTACGCTGTGAACAATGCAAGGAATAATTCTATGGTTATAATCTAACTCAAATGGTTATTGTAGGTTCGGCTATATATATTGAACCCTAATCAAATCTCAATAAAATTCTACTTCAAATTCGGATGAGTTCGTTCAGATTTGGTATCAGGTTCGGTGAACCTTGAAGTTYGTGTACTAGAAGGTCAGGATCATCATCCGAATAGATCATAGATATCTTCATACAGGTATTTTCGTTTATGGGGTATCTAATTTTCTGTACATTATGCACATAAATAATTTTTAAAAAAATGAACACATAATTGCATGAAATGAATACATTCTCTAATTACTAATTCCATTCATAAAATAGGGTAGGATTATTATAAAAGAACAATGGAAATACTATCGGATAACAAGATTGTTTGTTTACATCTTGAATTCAAACATGATTCCTTTACGGAATTTTTTTATACTTATTGAATGCAACATCATTTCTTTACAAAATTTTCTCTGAAATGAAATATGGTCACCAACATATTTGAGGATGTATGAAGTTGATCTGCAACTTAGAGTTGTGTTGTGTCTCCCTTACCTCCACATGCTAATACAATAATTTCATAGGTACCTTCTGGACAATGTTAGGAGTACTCTTATTTCTCTTAGTTTGTTGAGCCGCAAAGGGGCCACATACAATAAACCAGATCTCAACAACACAAGATTTCCCTTGAAAGGAGTATTCTACCTCTTTTATTGCATTGACACATGTCCTCTCATGCAAAATTAAACAATTTTAAATAATTAAATTAAGGATTATTCACCCACAATAAATGTCACATTCTTCTCAAGTTGCACATGTTAAATACCCTTTTATTTTTTAATTAATTAATTAATTTCCTTCACACCCACAATTAGTTCCTATTTTTCCTCTTAGTTGTCTCTTAGTTTCTCAATCCCTCTTTTATTATGTCCACTAACTAAATTTCAGTTTGACTTTGATTACGACTCTTCTCTTAGTTATGATTTAGTTCTTTATTGACTTATGATACTAACTCCATGTTAACACCTCATTCTCTCATGAAATTATTTTTTTTTGATTAAAAATTCATTTTTATTATTTTCATGCACACATGTGCACAAACCCAACTTCTGATTATTGTTCTCCCTTTACTAAATTTATTAAGTCTAAATTCCCTTAAACCTTTTAATGTTTTGTTTAGCCAAACCTCTTAAACTTAGACTCTTTGTTAGCTCTCTAGTTTCTAATTTAATAATTAATTGTACACTCTTTTTCTAACCAAGTCTATGAATTCATTTAAATTTTCTAGGCCATCTACATTTTTGTTGACTCACAATTTTGTTTACGTGATGTGCCCTTTAATATTCACTTCCTTTCTCCAAGGGTGCCACTCGCCATTAACTACTTTGGAAGTTTGTCGGACACTTGAAGTCAACACTCCACTAGTCAACCTTGTGTGAGACTAAGGGATTGCTGAGGAATAAAGTATCCACCTTATTTTGTGCCCCTCAGTAATTCTCATGAGAGATTGTCTCATTCTACCCTCATGACATCATGAACCTCTTAGAACTAGGTAATCGTTAACCTTCAGTTCAGGTCATGGTGGGAGTGCTAGTAGGCTATGACAGGGATGTTGCCACACCTCTCCCTCATTSGTATGGMATCTTTGTATGACCCATTTTAGCMATATGTGAGATGGATTAGCAAGCTTCACCATGCCTACATCCATTGACAAAGATAATGCCAATAATCCATATATATTAAAATCCATATTAAAACATCATCAATAATATATGCGTATAAATAAAGTTCTCAAACCAATAAAAGTCCACTCCTTGACTCAATCTGAAGTCCAAGGACATATATATCAATGCCCTCGGCATCCTCATCATGCCACGTTTCCTGCACACTTATGAAACCTCATCATAATACCTGTCAATACTATACATCAATTAAATAAAATATCAATTTCAACACTCTATCATAATCTAACATATAAATCAAACTAATAGTCATAATGTACCATGTTTAACCAGATCACTTGCATGCAAGTGTCCTCAAACAATAAGTCAATGTATAAATGTGATCAGTGGAGCTCGATGTTACATAAGAAATCACATATCTTTCTTTTGATAAAATTTCGCCTAACCCTTCCTTGCTAGCATCGATGCATACAGTGAAATATTTATAAGGCTCGAGGACTTTAAGAATTGGTGAAGTAGTTAACCATTTATTTAACTCATTGAAACTTTCCTAGCATTCTTGTGACCAAATAAAATTTACCCCCTTTTTTTGTAAGGACATAATAGGAAAAACAATCTTGGAAATTTTTTCAATGAGCCTTCTATAATAACTTGTTATCCCCATGAATGATTGTATCTATGGAACATTTGTGGGTCTAGGCCATTCTACAATTTCCTTTATCTTTTATTTATCTACTGCTATCCCATCCTCGTAAATAATATGTCCCAAGTATTGTATCTTTTTCTGATAAAAGTCGCACTTGATAAACTTTACGTAAAGCCGATGTTATCGTAATGTTTTTAGTACTATTCTTAGGTGTTCTTCATGTTCTTATTCAATTTTTGAATAAATAATAATATCATCAATAAATATCAAAACAAACTTATCTAAATACTGACTAAATATGTCATTCATTAAGCACATGAAAGTTGTTGGTGCATTTGTGAGTCCAAACAAAATTACCACTAGTTCATAGTGTCCATATCATGTTCAAAAAGTTGTTTTGTTAATATCCTCATCCTTAATTATGATTTGATGGTAACCATATCTTAGATCAATCTTATAAAATATTTTCTCTCCTCCCACTTGGTCAAATATATAATTAATTCTCGATAGGGGATTCTTATTTTTTATTGTAATTTATTTAGTTGTCGATATTCAATGCATAAATGGAATGTCTCGTCCATCTTTTTAACAAACAAAACTGATGCTCCCCATGGGGATACACTGGGTCTAATGTGTCCTTTATATAATAATTATTTTATATGTATTTTAATCTATGTTAACTTCGTAATGCTCATTCTATATGGTTCTTTTAAAACTGGGGCAAATACTAGTATTAAGTCAATAGAAAAGTCTATCTCTCTTCTTGGAGGTAATTATGGTATTTCATCAACAAAAACATCTTTAAAATCTCTTAACACCACATAGTCTTCCAATTTTGGTTTGTCATCCTCATTTAGTATATCCATTACCTTAATTGCATATAGTTGAAACCCCTTCCTTATGCATTTAATAAGCTGCATGGCTAATAACTATCTCACCTAGACGAATTTTCTTAGTCCTTAAGTTGTTCTTTTCACACTATTTTCGTCTTGATAAAACTATGACTTTTCATAACAGTTTATTAGAACTTTGTGTGATTCCAACCAATCCATACCAATAAGAATGTCATAATATGCTAAGGGTAACACATTTAAGTTAACCAAAGTATTTTTATCATTTATTCCTATATCACACATAGAGATATACTATGATACTTTCCTTTTTGTGCCAGTAGCTAATTGTACTATCCAAGAGATAGGGTGTTTCACTTTTTCACGTTTACATTTCTCTACTAATGTTGGGTTTATGTAACTCAAACTTGCCCCTCGATCTATTAGTATAGATATTTGTTTGTTTTTAAGCTTACCTTCAATTTCCACTATAGTAGACTAATGATATGCTTGTCTACTTTCTAGAGAATCATTAATTATGTGTAAACTTTTACCAATATCTCCTACTATGGTGGATTCCCACAGATTGTGAACTGTAGCTCTATTTGTTGGGTTTAAGCACAGAAAATTTCTTCGCAAATGGGGCTCTCCACGTTCCCAACATTTCAACGGTTCTCTAGGACTATCTGTTATCTTTTTGAATCCCAAATTAATTGGTTTATTCCCTCCTTGAGCCTGCTATGTGCTATAGGGATAGTCATTCCTTTGGAATCCTCTTGTCATGTTATGGTAAGGAGATGGTTTGAAACCTTTCTTTCGTTGATTTAGTTTATCTTGCTTCTTATCTTTCTATGCCTTAAGAGTTTCAGATCTTTGTTTATATTATTCATAGCACATTTTGGTTTTCCTAAACACCTCATTTAAGGATTTACGGTTGTCAAATTCAATTATTTCCTTATAATAATGTGGTAGAGAGATTAAGAACCTTTGAATTTTCATTTTATCTTCCTTAATATAAGGAAAAATTCGTAATAGATCTAATTTTTTTTTAATTAGATCACCCATTGACATTTGTCTTAATTGCAATTCATAAAATTACTTGGTCTTTCTTTCCTAGTAACTTTTTGATAAACATTTTTTCTTGAAATAATTTTTGAATTCTTACCACTTCATTCTTTTCTCTTTAAATCCCTTAGCTAGTTTCAAATCCTTCCATTAGATACTAGCCTTCCCTTTTAGATTAATAACTTCCATTCTAACCTTCATATTACTAGAATAATTGTAAATCTGAAAGTACTTTTTGATGTTTATTAGCCAAGCTTCAACTTCTTCACCTGTTTTTTACTCTCAATCAAATGTGGAGGGTTTTATCTTTTTGAAGTCACCTTTTAAGTGATATAATTGTTTCCTTTTCTTAGTAGAGGGTGTTTGTGATTCTACTCTTGCTTGAGTATTTCTTGGGGATCTATCATCTAACTTAGATTCTTTGCTTCATTTTTCAAATGATTGTTTGCTAGTCTCCTTGGTTGCCTCTATTTTCTTTGATTTCCTTTTCTCGACTATATTCTGCAATAATATATTATTCAGTTCTTGTTGTTCTTCCTATGTTTTCTTAATCTTTTCATTATCTCCCTTAAAAGTATGAAGTTTCACTATGAGGCTTCTCATAGTTTCCAACACTTTCGAGGCTAAACTACTCTCACTTTTCTATTCATGGTTTTGTTGGTTTACGTTTCCTTCAGGGTTAATTTCTTCTTCATTCTGGGTGGACATATTAGTAAATGTTAGAGAATACCCTATCACTTTGACAATAAAATATTATTATTTGTTAGTAATTAGAAAACATAATTTTTTTTTTGAATTCTGTTAACACCTTTAAGGTCTAGTGTTTTCAACCTATGCTATGATACCATATGTAACATACTCAAACTTCATAAAAAAAAATTACTTAAATACTTATGAAGATTCAAAACTATAGAAAGAGAAACAAATCAATATAAACAAGTTACTTAACAATTTATTTTACTACTAAACATTTTCTTTACCTATCAAAAGTCTAATTATCACTTTATTAATTCTTATCCCATAACTTGAGATTCATTATACAAAATTTCTAGACAACAATACCTATTCGAACTTATAAATATAGCTAACATATATATATATATATATATATATATATATATATATATATTGTTAGAAAAACAGGACCACAGAGCAATAAAATAAAATAAAATGCAAAAATAAAACACAGAAGATACACAATACAATAGAGACATAGATATATGTGGTTCACCTAATGTGGGCTACATCCACCAGATAAATTGTTAGGTCGTTGATTTTTATTATCCAAAAAATGAATGGATACAACCTATAACACATCCGTTGTAACTTCCTCTTCTTTCTCTCTCAGTCTCCTCTCTCATAATACAATATTCACAATGATGCACAGCTACAATAAATTTCCCTCATTAAATAAGNACAGATAAATTGTTAGGTCGTTGATTTTTATTATCCAAAAAATGAATGGATACAACCTATAACACATCCGTTGTAACTTCCTCTTCTTTCTCTCTCAGTCTCCTCTCTCATAATACAATATTCACAATGATGCACAGCTACAATAAATTTCCCTCATTAAATAAGGTTTCCTTTTAGGGAAAAAAACCCTAACATAACTTCTATCGTCATATATGTGAAATTATAATGAATGGTCCAAATTTATTATGCAATTACAATATACATTTACAAGGTGACTTTTCTTCGGGGGCTCTCTTTCCGCCAAACCCCGCAAGGGTGGCAAGCCCCCCCTTCAAGCCCCCCATGTGAAGGGTTGTACAATATTTTGGGGTGTATAGTTCTCATGGGGTATAAACATGGTTGAAAACCAAAAACCTATGAAATATGAAGATAATGAGGCTCCACAACCAACAATATCCCACTTGGAGATTGATCTCAACAAATCCATTATTGTTTTACCTGTTGGACTATACTCCACCTTCGACCTATAAAAATTATCATCTTCACATTCATGCTTGAAGACCAACTGAAACTGAGGAACTCAGTTTCTCCCTTGTTACTCCCTTTGTAACATGTGTGCATGATTATGGCTAGTGTGTATCTTTTCAAACTTCAAATTTCCATATTTCAAGATGGATCATATGAAATGGTACCTTAGTTTTATATGCTTAGTATTAGAATGGAAGGACGAGTTCTTTGCAAGATGAATGGAACTCTCGTTCTCACAGTACAACCTGCTATTCTCTTTCTTCTTTCCCAACTCCTCCATAAACCTTTGTAACCAAATCACCTCTTTACTAGCCTCTGTAGAAGAAACATACTATGCCTTTGTTGTTGAAAGTGAAACAACCTTTTGTAGTTTTGAAATCAAACTTATTGTTGTTCCACCTACAATAAAAATGTACCCTGTGGTGATCCTCCTACTAACTTTATCAGCTATCATGTCTCAATCAACATATCCCTATAGAACAATGTCTGAACCTCCAAAACATAATGCACGAGTAGAAGTACCTTTGAAATACCCAAGAATCCAATTTATTGCCTCCCAAAGTTCTTTAACTGGATTTTTCATATACCTACTCACAACTCCCACTGCATGTGAAAGAAATGTTCTTGTGAAACCCATCACATACATCAAGTTGCCAACTGCTGATGAATAAGAGACCCTGAACATGTATTTTATCTCCTCCCATGTCTTGTGATACATTTATTTTGTTAATTTGAAATGGCTGGCCAAATTTGTACTATCTGGTTTTTCATTTTGCATTCTAAACCTATCCAACACCTTATCTATGTACTCACCCTTAGACAATGTCAAATTGTGATTTTTCCTATCTCTTGTTATTCTCATACCAAGTATTTTCTTTGCAACACCCAAATCCTTCATTGCAAATGAACTGTCTAATTTATTCTTGATCACATTTATATCCTTCATATTAGACCCTGCAACAAGCATGTCATCTACATACAATAGCATGATAATATAGCTTCAATTTTCTAGCTTTTTAAAATAAACACAATTATCAGAATGATATCTACTATAACCTTGTCCTGTCATAAGACTGCCAAACTTCAAATACCACTGCCTTGGATATTTATTTAGGCCATACAAGATATTCTTCAACCTACATACCAATTTTTCCTTCCTTTTGACCTCATACCCCTGTGGTTGCATATAAATCTCCTCCTCCAAATCCCGATGGAGAAAAGTTGTTTTTACATATAACTGTTAAATATGTAAATCTTATACTGTCACAAGACTTAAAATAGTCCTAATTGAAGTCATTTGAACAACAAGAGAAAATATTTCATCAAAATATATACCTTTCTTTTGTGAAAATCCATTTACAACAAGTCTAGCCTTGTATTGCCTTTTTCCTCCACCTTCTTCCTTCAACTTCTAGAGCCATTTATTCTACAATGTTCTTTTTACTATAGGAAACTTAACCAAATACCAAGTTTGGTTATTTACCATAGAATCTATTTCCTCTTTCATGCCTTGCTCCCACTTATTTTTAGTGTCTACCTACATTGCCTCTTCATAACATTCTGGTTCACTAGAATCAATCAACAATAAATAATACAATGAAGGAGAGTATCGTTCAGGAGGTCTAATTAACTTGGTAAATATTCTAACAACACTTGCAGGAGTTTGAGATACCTATTTCTCCTGTTGTTGTAAATTTTTATTTTATTGTACTTTGGAATTTATTTTTGAGTGATCTCATCAAGCACTGTGTATTCTGGTTTTTTTGTTTTCCTATTTCTTTCCCTGCAACTGATCTTTGTACATGACCTTCTCATTGAATATAAAATATATAATCCTAATGATTTTTTTATTTTCATAATCCCATAAGCGATAAACCNGTTCAGGAGGTCTAATTAACTTGGTAAATATTCTAACAACACTTGCAGGAGTTTGAGATACCTATTTCTCCTGTTGTTGTAAATTTTTATTTTATTGTACTTTTGGAATTTATTTTTCAGTGATCTCATCAAGCACTGTGTATTCTGGTTTTTTTGTTTTCCTATTTCTTTCCCTGCAACTGATCTTTGTACATGACCTTCTCATTGAATATAAAATATATAATCCTAATGATTTTTTTATTTTCATAATCCCATAAGAAATAAACAAAATCATTAAACCCTATCCAATAAAGGTACACTTCATGGATTTTTGCACAAGCTTTGTTTTATTTTCCTTATCAATACGATCAAATGCTTCACAACCGAAAGTATTCAAAAAATAATATTTTACCTTTTTACATGTCCATGCCTCCTATGGAATTCCAACATCCAAAGAGATTGAAGGTTTGTGATATCCCCAAAAATAAAATATTTTTGAAATTTAAATTTATTCCGTTTTTAGTAAATTCGAATTTGAAATTTTTTTTCCATTTTTGGAAATTTCGAATTTCGAATTTAATAATTGTAATTAATTACTCTGACTGTTGAACAGAGACCAGATTTGACCCAACTAACTATTTGACTATAACACTTTTATGAAAACATAATATTTTATATTGAATGCAGGAGGACAGATGGAACAACCATGTTGAATTTAGCTGACCATGACTCCATGAGTGGGGAACATGTTGGAACTACCCCTAGGCTGATTGTTACAAGTGGAAAATCAGTGATTTGACCATTGGCAGCCCCTGAAAATCAGGGATTTATAAAGCTGCAAAAATTCCCAAGGAAGGGAAAAAAGACCTGGGAAAAATTAATAAATGGCATATGTGAGGAGGAAGGATGCTGCCAAGTATGCGGAGAAAAGAGATTATGGATTTTCCTTGCTATTATGAGCACTGCTGAGAAAGTGTGAGGCAAGAGGATAACTGTTGGAATTGTGGACATTGTTGAGGAGGAGTCTTCCAAGTTCGCCCTCATGGATTCATGGTGAGGCTAGGGGGTGAATCATGAAAGAAATTTTGGCTAGCTATTCTACGGTTGGGAGGAATGTGGTTGTTCCCTTTGCCTTCCCGCAAACTGGCTTAGATATGTTGATCTACTCCTTATATGTTTTAAATAATCATTTATACTGGTGATATGTATATGTTAATTTTGTATCAAGTACCTCTATGAGAGAAATCTGTCGTATCTTAATCCATTTCTGTAATAGGAAAAACTATAGGAACATAGTAGGAATTATCTGTTATAGGAACAACTCTAATACTGTAATGAATGGACTTGTAGAAACGATGGAGGATCTTCATCCGGGATAGAGGTAGAATAGAAATAACAGATCATATTACAAGCCACTGTGTATAGGACATGACAAGAACATAAATTATTGTATATGAAAGTATTAAATTAATTAAGCAGATTTTAGTGCGATTTTTTTCTAAGAGTTCTTCTTGCCATGAGGTCATACACCTTTAAGTATTTGAAATTTCGTAATCAAACTATTGTTTAATGGCATAAGCTATAGAGAACAAAATGGGATCCTTCAAGTTAACTATGCTTTGATGTGTAAGATAATGGTGTATATGAATGTGACCCAAGTTAGGTAGATATACTTGTATGTTTATATTTCTGTAGGTGAAGATGTAGGACCGTAGCATGTAACCGAGTTTTCCAATTATTAAAACAGGATCAAGATGAAACTATACCTATGAAAGTGAATCGTTATATATATAGAGAGAGAAAGCTATAGGTATGTACATACTTATAGGTGAAAATAAGTACAGATGTTAATGGAGACTTAAAGCGAATTCCCTACAGTAAGAATGATAATATATGCCTTTATATGCGCACATAGTAGACAGTCAATATACCTATTGTTCTAGCAGTCATGTAGATCCAACCTTACAATTAAAAGCATAATTAAATGTGCATAACTAATTACTTTGACAATCTCAGACTCCCTTCTTTTTTTTATTATTCCTCTATATAGGTTCCCTTAGATGATGATAATGACCTAAGAAATGTCGATGTATAAACAACAACAACAATGACTGAGTATCTTTATATTTCTGTAATAAGCTATACAAAGTAATAACATTACTAAAGTATGGATGCATGACCAGAATACGCATTTAATAGGATTATATACATACATTTGTATGAATATTTCTTGATACCTGTACAACAGTTTAATATTCTAGAGATTGTTTTCGTTGAGATGTGATTCAAAAGATGTGGGCCTTTGGAAATACATAAATTCCATGCAATGCATAAAAGTTCAGACTATACTGACAAGAAATATTGAAATACAGTAGAGAACAACATTCTAACTAAACCTTAGTAAAATTTATGGAATTTGTAACAACAAAAGATAAGCAGTATGCAAAATCGAAATAATATCCAAAAAAAGAATCGAGTCAAATTAATTGTCCATGAAGATGGTTGAATTCCATTTGAGAATTCATTCAATTACAGACTCAGTACTCGACAAGAATGACTGTTCGTTTTTTCCACCCCAAAAGATTTTACAGCTCTTAAACTATAACCTTATTCTAAATCATGTGACTCAGTGATATTTATGTCACCACGATGCTAAGCCTAGGTTTAGAATCATATCAGTTCATATAAAACTAGGGAAAGAATTGGAGTGCAACGATTTAAAACCCGAGTACCTTCTACGCCTTTGATGAGCATCGACATCCAGAGTTGTATAGAGTTGAGGTCCCTGGAAGGAATTTCAAATTTACATTAGCATTTGGAACATAAATAAAATGATTGAAGTTTCCAACAGAATAGCAAGAGTTGAGTTATAATGGTACTTAACTCAGAATTGAATATGATGCTTCCTCTTTCGTTATCGCAATTTGGCTTGATAGAGGTCTCTGACTGAGGGGAGAATGGTCACAGGTTCTGTTGATGGGTACCCTCGCAATAACAGGGTCCCATCGTTAGCGTTTATACCAACAGTGAATAAATCCTTTTGCTTTGAAAAGAAATAACATAAATAGTACTAACACTAAATTTACGAATTCCATAAGACGGGTCGTTCAAACAGGCCGAAAGTATCCTCAATCCAGGAAGCTGATAAAATAAAGAAGAAACCCAAATATGATATGTCGTGGGCATTTTTCTAACAAAACTACTTAAAAACCCCTGAGGTCGTAAATTTTAATCTTGTAGGGTTGAAATGCATAACCATGAGGTAAGCTTTCTATGTGTAAGGACTAGAAGAGAGTCTCTTAGAGATTTCGATATGTATCCATTCTTACAATAAAGAGAGAAGGGAAATGCGACATACATAATAGGAAAAAATTTCATTTTTAGGTTAAAACCATGCGCGGCTTCACAACAGTGCAATACTAGGCCTCGAAACATATCAACAAAAAAATTATAGAGCCTGTAATGAAATGAAAACCCTGAGAGTAAAGTTTTACAAAGAGGTACAAATTCTTCGGTAATCGAGGAGACAAGGAGGCATAACGCCGAATTCCTTTTAGGAGATATTGAGGACAAATACTTAGAATAATTTATTTCCAGTAGCAGAACCATACATAAAAGTCACGAGGAATAGTCCTAAGGAGGAAGATTCAAATTACAATCATAACAAGATCTTTAAAGGGGAGATTCAAATTTGCAGGTCCTAATAAGAATTCCCAACATAAGGGTTCTTACACCGTTATAGAAACCAGAGTTCTCATTTAAATGACCAAGGGCACAAGGGGTATCGAAAAAACATACCAGGGAGGCAAATAGCGCCGACTATTCCATCAGGTAATGTCCTCCATTTCGACAGCCTTTCCTGTTGAAAATGATATTTCACAGAGCCATTCCAAGAGGTTTCCATAGTGACAATAGAAACACCCAGAACCCTAAAGGAGCTCTGTTACATCGATTAATTGTTTAAGGTACGAATGATGGTCTTTCCATTCGATGGGGAGTATGTGTCGTGACTAGGTTGAAGGAATGGTCAGATGAAACCATCGAAATACAGGTATACAAAGTATCCATTAATTCCCAGTGCAGAGCTTTAACTATTCTGATAAGTAAACCACTCCTTCCCCACCAAGAAATTGGCGATATTAATGATAGTCACGTCATGATACTACTAGTGGAATACATCCCCTCCATCCATTCATTGGAGTCAATTATCATTCGTTTGACATTTCACTTAAGACATCGTTTAGTTAAGAGCAAGTTATACGAGGGTCTTAATTGGGAGTTAATACCCGAGCTTTTGTGCATTTGGAAAACTGACAGGACACTAACCATGACTAATCATACAGAAATCTATTCTTAATATGTCAAACCCTACCAAATGATGCCAAGCATCTTATGTTTAAACTTTGTATATTCTGACAAGGGATATGTCCCCGACCCCATCTCTTTATATATAATGCATGAAGTCAAACAAATAGTAATGGGCATGAGCATAGGAACTCATGTCCGAAGGAGAGGGATGGGCTATAAGACCTAAGTTTAGATATTGCCTATATACATATAAGTATGTTGGGGTAGTTTGAGAGTTAAGGGGAGTGATAGAATTATGGAAAGAATTTATCCACATAAGATTTTCTAGTCAAAGTAAACTAGATTGGTGTAATAATGTCATTATGGATAGAAATGAATCTTACCTTCTCTTAAATTTTAAGCTTAAACAAAATTGAATTATGTTATAGAATTTTATTTTTTTATGGTGAATTTGAGGTACATTACATATGGTATTAGAGCTAAGGCTACAACATTGGGCCTGAACAGGGCCACATTAGTTACTTACAATACATTCCGACTTATGTAAAACTAATAAATCTTATGGTTACAAACAGAAAGCCCTTTATGTTTTTTTTTGTAAATTATGGCAACTTAGGAGGGTCCAGAAATCAGGATGGAAGGAAATCCACAACAAGGACCTCTGAGAGATATAAGATAGAACAGTGATGGAAGCTCACCCACGGAGGTGTTGGAAACAATGAGGAATCTTATTTTTGAACTACAGGTTTTCTATGCCGACAATTAAAAATTGAAGAAAGCACAACAAGAACAACAAGAGATAAATAAAGTCATGTTATGTAGTATACTAACCAAGAAAATCCCAAAAGATGATAACCATGATGAAGAAGTCAAGAAAAGGGCCTCCAATAATTCTGGACCGGAAATAGGAAAATGAGACAGTCCGTCTAAAGGGACACCTTTAGTTGAGGACAAAACTATACCAGATAGAAAAAGAAAACAAGTAGACAACCTTGAAGGAGAATTTAAAAATATTAAACCTGCTACCTTTGATGGAGAATCTAGGACAGGAGAAGAAGTTGAGGCATGGTTGTTGGACATCAAAAAATACTTCCATATCTACAACTATTCTAGCAACATGAAGGTCAGAATGGTCATCTACAATCTGAAGGGGAAGGCTAGCATTTGGTGGTAGGATCTGAAATTGGCCAAGGGTGTAAAGGAGAAACAGTTGCAATGGTCTGACTTTAAGAAGTATTTCAAGAAACAATATATTTCTAAAATCTATTATGAAAGGAAGACGAAATATTTTACGAGTTACGACTTGGACAGATGATTATGGAGGACCTTATAAATAAATTTCTAGAACTACTAAGGTTCGTACCGTACATCCGGGAGGATAACGTAAAAATCCAGCGATTCTTAAGTTGTTTACCATAGGCCTACCGGGACATAATTAAGTTTGACAGCCCCAAATGCTTGAGTGAGGTATTTAGGAAAGAACGAATGTGCTATGACCAGTATAAACATCGGGTAGAGTTTCCCAAGACCTGGAAGGATTAGAAGCAAGATCGAATGAACCAGCAGAAGAGGGGATACCAGCGAGCTCCTTATCGAAATGCAACAAAAAGTTTCCCAAGGAAGGATTTTCACTCCAATCATCCGAATACTCAAGGTAGCGGTAAACCAGTAAACCCGGGAATGAAGAAGTTCAGGGACAACTCCCACGAGCCATTAAAGTGTTGGGAGTGTGGAGAGCCTCATCTAAGGAGGAACAATCCACGTTTTATTTCAGCAAACAGAACTGTTTTTCGCAATTTGCAGGAAGCCTCGACAGTGGGAGATGTGGGCAGAAGTCTGCATCGAATAAATGCATCCATATATGGTCGACAAGTTGACCACCAGTCCTCGGTGGTAAAAATTGAAGGTAAAATCAATGAAACTCGAATTTCTGTTTTAATTAGCCCCGGAGCTACATTAAGTTGTATTACTCCTAATGTAGTAGAGTCGAATAAACTTAAGAAACTAAAGCACGCAAAATCATGACTTGTACAACTAGCAACAGGTACTAAAAGGAAAGTAGTTGACTTTATTTCTAATCTTGAGTTCAGCTTAGATGGTCAAATTATAAGGACCAATCTTAACATCCTACCACTAGGATCTTATGATATGATTATCGAGATGGATTGGTTGGAACAACACAAAGCAATACTAGACTGTTCTACAAAGATACTTAGCTATAAAGATGATTTTGGCACTGTTAGAACAGCCCAAGGCATACCAAAACCTGTATCGGTCAGACAAGTTTCATCGATGCAACTCAAGCAATGTATTAGAAAGGGATGTCAAGTTTATGCCATCCAAGTGACAAATCTATTAGAAAAAGAAGATAAGCTCAAGTTAGAATAATTTGTTGTCCTATGTGAATTCAAAGACATGTTTGTGGATGAGATACCAGAATTACCTCTTATAAGGGAAATAGATTTCTCCAGAGACCTACTACCCGGATCACCCCTATCTCAAAAGCACCCTACCGAATGAGTCTACCAGAATTGACAGAATTAAAAATACAATTACAGGAATTGTTGGACAAAGAGTATATCAGATTGAGTGTCTCACCATGGGGAGCACCAGTCCTCTTTGTGAAAAAGAAAGACGGTACTCTAAGACTATGTATTGATTATAGACAACTAAACAAAATGACCATTAAAAACAAATACCTCTTACCAAGGATAAATGATCTGTTCAATCAAGTTGCTGGGGCCAAAATCTTTTCAAAATTGGATTTATGATTCGGTTATCATCAAGATAGGATAAAGGATGAAGACATAAACAAAACAAATTTTCAAACAAGATACAGACACTATGAGTTTGCAGTCATACCCTTTGGACTCACTAACGCACCAGCCACATTTATGTGCGTGATGAACAACATTTCCAGTCAGTACTTAAACAAGTTCGTAGTAGTATTTATTAACGATATTCTGGTCTATTCTAAAATCGAGGAGGAACATGATGAACACTTAATAATAGTTCTGCAAACATTAAGGAAACACAAACTATATGAAAAATTTGACAAATGTGACTTTTATCAAAAAGAAATACAATATTTAGGACGTGACATTTCCTTAGAAGGTATTGTCGTAGACCCAAAAAAGACAAAATCCATTATGGAATGGACAGTACCTAAGAATGTGGCAGATATCCAGTCATTCATGGGAATCACCAGATATTATCGTAGATTTATAGAAGGATTTTCCAAGATAGCCTACCCTATCACATCATTACAAAAGAAAGGGACCAAGTTTAACTGGTCGCAAAATTGTCAAGACAATTTTAACAAGTTGAAATAACTATTGACATCGGCACCCATTTTGAAGGTAGTAGGCCCAAATAAAGACTTCACAATTTGTGTTAATGCAAGTAAAGAGGGACTAGGTGGTGTTCTAACTCAGCAAGGGAACGTGCTTTGTTATGCGTCCCGCAAATTAAAAGAAATCGAGAGAAATTATGTCACTCATGACTTAGAATTGGCAGCAATAATACATGCCCTAAAAATGTGGTGACACTATATAATGGGCAGAAAATTCCTACTATTGACGGATAATAGCAGGGTGAAATACCTGTTTAACCAACTAGACCTTAATGCAAGACAATAAAGGTGGATAGCCTTCTTGAGCAAATTCAACTTCGATGTCAGACATATCAAGTGTAAGGAAAATAAAGTAGCAGACACTTTAAGTAGAAGAGTCCATGGGTTATTTGAGATAAATATCAGCAGGGCAGAAAGCGATCTGGAACAAAGAATAAGGA
>JASDQU011440682.1:12321-24918 GCA_032191745.1 Picea mariana | reverse complement strand
GACAAATATTTTCCTGGGTAGAAGTGTAAGGAACAAAATATTTTTATGGATGTGACTGAGGATATTTCTGAAGAAGATATTGTTGTCTTGCCTGTGGAGGAACTACCACCGCCTTATGACCTCACCCCACCAAACGTTGACCTGGTGATTTCACTTAGTGCCCTCACTAGCTTCTTTGATCCCCAAACTCTCAAATTAATTGGTTACATCAAAAATAGGAAAGCCATCATCCTTGTGGACAATGGTAGAACCCATAAATTTATTCATCGTTGTATTGCCCAAGAAGTGAATTGTTACATCTGTGTTGTCAATAATTTCCAAATCATTATTGCCAATGGAGGTTCCATGAAATGTGGGGGATGATGTGAAAACATGCAACTCCAAATTGGTGAGTATCAATTGAAATCCCATAGGTTTGATATAGACATGGGTAGTTGTGACATTGTTCTTAGTGTCGAATGGTTACACACTCTAGGCCCCAATCTCATGGATTTTAAGGACTTAACCATGCAATTCCAGCAGGAGGGACACCAATATAAGTTTTAATACATCACCACAGGTTCCCCTGAGATCATCAGTTCCCATCACATGGAAAAGCTCCTCAAACAATTTTGTTCAGGAATTATATCCAACTACACTCCATTCATGTTCTTTAGACACCTTTTGTGCATCCCTGTTGGCATAGGGGAAGACCCAAGGTTCAACGCTCAAGAGCACACCAACAAAACCCTAACTACCGACCCTTTCGACAACACCTACAAAACAGATGAAGTCTCACCCGAGGTAGAGGTAGGGGTGGTTGCAGGACTTAAATGTATGCAACCTTAGCTGGGACACAGATCTGTGATTATCTTGCTTACAATGCACTTAGCATCAATTATTCCTTAACATACATTCATTAATACACTTTTCCAAAAGCAGAGAGCATTGCAGTGAATACTTATACTATGGATGATTCAGTACTTAGCCACAAAAATATAGGTTAGATTCAACAGATCAAACACTAAGAATATTATATATTAGATCTAATGTTCATTCATATATAATCAGCACAAAGCATAACTAGATCTACTTAATCATCAAGCACTTAGCCAAGAAAGAGATAAACACAGTAGAGCAAAGCACAAAGCACTGTACACATAGTTACCGTGGTTCACCCCCACCTTGGGGCTATGTCCACAATGTCTTATTTATATTATCTTGGTCAATAAGTTACAACACAAAGCTTCAATGATCCTCACTTCACACAGGACAGAAGATCTGCGTAGCTCGCTAGATCCTTCTTCCTTTCCCTTCAACACAAGACTACAACAAACTGCACTTAGCTTTCCGATATCATGCATAGAGCACTCTAAGATACATCTCATCACACAGATCTAGTTACTAGCACTAAGCTCTCAGTTATACATCACATAGATGTACTGCATTACTATTTCCCACTATCTCCCTCTATTTACATTGCTTATTTATAGATTACAAAATGGGCCTAAAAGTGGGTAAACCCACAGGATGACATCCCTTTCTCATTACATCAACCCAAAACCCTAAAATGGACCAAAAAATAGGTCTTGCTTCCTTACTTTCCACTTCGCGTTGTGGTCCTTCCTTGGCAAGCTGTCGCAGTCCCAAAAGTGGTCAATTATGAACAAGTATTCTTCAAAAATTGGTTAAGGTCCAACTGGCCCCCAACACTTACCAGTGACTCGTCCCGAGTCACTTAGGTCTGACCAAGTCCACTTTGAACGCTTCGAGCTTGGCTCGAGCAAATTCGACATGCTGCAGTGCAACAACCTCTTGTTCAGTAAATTTCTAGATTATTGTGTCATTGAGTGGTCCTTCCAGGCACTATTCTGCAATGATGACACCCTGTTCAAGTTTAGCTCCCTAGATTTCAAGTTTAGCGAACAGTTGGCATGCCTTCTCTTGGAGTGGTTGCAGTCTTTGAGATACTTCCATTANTTGTTGGGTTGTGCGTTGTTTTGCGAACCTCTTCATTCTTTCGACTGGGGTTATGGACTTCAGCTGCGCTTGTAGGACATCTTCATGTTGCTTTTCTTTGTGGAGCTGTGCCTCCAATGTCTACAATTCTGGATTCTCTACAAGGGTTTCATAAGTCTGGGCGCTTCTAGTTCTTAGCTGCCTACATTCTGAAGCCAAGGTTTTTAATTGATCGACTATGCTTCAAGCAGTGGCCTCTCTTAAATATCTTATCTCTTGGGGTGTCTCAAGCACGATGCAGAGCTCCAGATCTGTGATGCACTGTTGAAGTTGTTGGATTAATTCTTCCAACTGGGTCACCTATTATGGGAGATGATCTTCCATCTTCACTTCTATGATCGTCATAGAGCATAGTGCTTTGTGAACTCTCTCCTGTACTTCAAGTTTCCCTGCTAGCAACTGATCCTTTCTCTACTGTAACTGTTCTTTTTCCTCCTCCCACTTCATTTGTAAGGCAAGTTGCTCATGTTCTGCCTTCCTCTATTGTTCTCCATGTGTGCTCCGTTCTTGCACCAAAGCCTGGGTGGCTTGCGCTATGTCTTCTTGAGCTCATCCAAGGCGAGCTTCGACTTTCTCGATGATCTGGCATAACTGTGTGGACTCATCATTTGTTCCTGATATTTCCATTGTTAATGGCACCATAGAAACTTCTTGGCTGGACTGAAGTGCCTGTTGCACTTCTTTGATTTTGCCCGTGATCTGGTGGAATAGTTCCTCTTGCTTTGCTTCTTGATTTTCTGCAAGCTCTAGTGAAACATCATTCAATGCGGCAATTAAGAAGTCAATATCATTTGGGGCAAGGGTAGTTTTAAGTGTGGTCTGGGAGGCCTTAGTTTTCTTTCTAGATGAGTGCTTTGGTGGGGTAATCTTCCTTTTCTTGGAGGGATCTTCCTCATCCCTAGGTGGAGTAAACTTGCCTTTTCTCTGTTCAACTTCTGTGCCCCCTAGTTCTTCATCATTACCTCCCTTCACAAGTGAGAACGAAGCAGTATTTGTGGATGTGCTGTGGATATATTGGAATTCCACATCCTTCTTAGTCTTGCACGGTCTTGGTGTATCCAACATAGCTTCAGGGCTATCTATGTCGGACATCTCTGCAGGGTCTCTTGCAACAAGGAGGTATGCCAACCATTCCTTGGTAATCTCCTCCAAGTCATCTTCTGTCAGCTTGTAATATGACTGGAGTTTTTGTTTGTGCTCATCTACATGCGCTGTGATGTAGGTGAAGTGACGATCTGCACTAAATTTCATCAAAGGTCTAAACCTATGAAGTGTGTTGGGTGTAATGCGTGGTGTAGACTAAATGGAATTCTTCAACTAAGTGTAGTAAGCATGGAAGACAACATTGGACTGCCATTGCTTGTTCATGTCACTGGAGTACCACAATGTACATAACTTCATGGCCAATGGTTCGAAGGGTTCGATCTCCAAGAAAGTGGCTCCCTCGGATAGTTCCCACGTGATGAAAGTGATGAGTATGAGAAACCAGCTAAAGTGGAACTCATACCCTTGGTCCTGCACTTGTCTATAGTCAAGATCTAGCTGATTTATAAGGTATTTTTTCCAGTTCATTTGTAGTCCCTCCGTGCACTTCCCTGCGAGGTCAACTACAAATCTGGTCACCTGTGTAGGTCTATTTTTTTGGACTAACTTTCTTGTGATCAATTGGAAACCAAAGTGCATTGCTGCATTCTCAATGGAGGCTACCTTGTAAACTCGCGTGCCTTTCTCCAGATCGCCATATGTGTCTTTTATTCGTTGAGCAAGAGAGCGATATGCAGTCTTTCTCGAGTAAAAGTTCTGCGGGTCAGGGCCCTGCATGCTTAACCCAGTGATTCGATTGATCATAATCGGATCCATAGTGATACGGCGGTCCAACCATAGGTATCCTCCATGGTAGCAAGACAACAAAAATCTAACACATGCATTTACTTACTGATGCCTCCCAAAATGTGGAATCTTCATTACGTTGAGGAGGGTTTACTACCCAAGATTATGGGTCCATTGTTGCGGTACAATCTTGGGGTTCTTTCCTTTTGTAATAGTCAAGTACTTGTGCGGGGCTAACATACTGTAAACCTTGCAATATCCAAGGTTAAAATCACTAAATTTGAGTGCAGTGATCTTCTCCTGGTCAGCATGAACTACGTGCACCCCTTTCGGGAGGTATGCCATGACTACAACATAGTCGAAGTCTCTGGGTATAGTGTCTCAATTCACTAGTCCACTTAATGGTGGGATATATTTAGGAAATATGGTTGGGATCATCTTCACAGTGGTGAAGTTGTTTTTGAGCTTAGATCGTCTTTCTAAATGTGGTCGTGATGGTCCTACTCATGCAGTGGAGGGGGAAGCTGGCAGTGTGCCCAAGGACGATGCCTGTATGCCTGTAGACATTTTGCATTATGAAATGACTCTCTCAGTCATTAAATCAATTAGAACTTCTTCAACAATTTTCTCAACAGCGCTGAGCTCATCTGACATACAAACTTGGGTTAGCTGGCTTAGGTGCAACATCAATTCAGAGACTACAGTGAATAGTAAGGCAATGATCTCAAGGTAAGTAAATCTTTAGGGTTCACGCTCAGATTCTTAGTTAGAAAAAAGTATTCTCGATGTGTGGCATGCTAGGTTAAGTAGGAAATCTTAGCAATGGTCTGCTTGCAATGGACATGGGGTCTTCATTAACTCCATTCTATCCATTCTGGTGCTATCCAATGGTCTAGTGGTGACCCATAACTATTTTTCGATCCGTTTGGAGTGGCGGTTGAATGGGTATATCGGTTCCAACGGCTATATTTCTTCATCATGGAGAAGTAATTTATGCCATTGTTATGATATCTTGGCAAAGCTCCAATTCTGCAATTATTCTTGCTGCTAAGTGTCCTCTAGAACCTCATGTAATCTTACAGTATTAGCTCTTTTCTTTCTTAACTTCCTAGCCTTCTTTCCAGTGAGCTTCGTCTTAGTAATTATTTTACCATTCTGATGTTTATCTTCTATGGTCTTAGTTACTGTTGAAAGTCTTTCCTAGGGTTCTTTGATAATACTTCTTCTGTATCAAAATAGGTAACTCGATCTTTTGCGGATCCTCAAGTGTTCTCTTAGCTTCGACATTGGAGTTACTAATATTAAATATTTGTGATATGCTCTTTTTTTCTTCAATCAAGTGCGCGATCCTTATGGTCATAAAGTCTTTTAACTCTTGCTTCTTCTGTTCCAAAATTGTTTCTTCTTCTTTTCCTCTGGCTTGTTCTCTATCAATCCAAGGTTTCCCTATGAGCATTGTAAACGGGGTGCTGGATTCAACAAATTTATTGATCTCAAAGTCTTCCTCTATTGAAGTTCCATTGATAGTCATAGGTATCCGGGCGAGCCTTCCACATAGGTTTACTAGATTTCCTCTAAAGAAACTTGTTCCTCCTAGGGAATGGATCGTGGCATGCTTTCCTATAGCTTCCCAAGTTCTTTCTGGCATAATGTTCACTTGTGTTTCTTCATCAAGAGTACATTCAATGTCAAATTCCCCTATTCTTGCTTCGATTTTCTCCTTTTCTTTGAAGATCTCTGATAGCCTAACATTTCGGTGGTCATTCAAGGTATCTTTCATCTGTAGTAATATCTTTTCTGATTCTTTCTAGGTTTATGGTATAATATTGGTCTCTTGATCTCCTTCAGGGTTTTCTTGCTCCATATTCAGCTTCTCAAGCCTAGCAATCATTCTAGGGAAATCCAATACTTCATGGTCCATAGCCTTACAACAGAGGCAACTAGGTCTTCTCCCAAGGCATTCCTTAGCAAGATGTCTCGGTCTTCTGCAACTATAACAGAGGGTTAATCCTCTATTTCATTTAGATGTTCCCCAACTCCTTCTGTACTACACACCAGGATCATGGTGACTAGCCTGCAAAAAACTCTTTCTAGGATCTCGCATCCACTTTTTAGTCCAAACATTCTTTCGATGCATAGGTATAACATATCTATCACTATAATTATTAGATCTATTCATATCAAACTTTCTTTCATCTATTAATTCCCTAGTTTTGAAGCTAGGACAAAATCTATCAAACATACCTAGATCCATGCTTTAGAAACAAAAATTTCACTTATCTTACTTCTATAGAGAACAAAGCTTCCAAATCTAAGACTTTTAACTATTCTTACCTTTATTAAAGCACATAGCTTACAAATCTTACCTCTTTTCTACAGATCTGACCTTTTTCTTCGCAAATCTGACTTCTTTTCTTCAGACCTAACCTCTTTTCTTCAGATCTGACCTCTCTTTCTTCGGATCTAATTTCTCTTTCTTGGCACAAAGCTTCACAGGTCAAACAGAACAATGCACACTAGGGCAACAGATCTACGCACAGAGCTTATTTTTCACAAGGCTTCTTCTTCTTCAGTTCCCAATAATCACAATTTCAGGTCTCGACGATGGAACCATTTGTTCAAACAGGGGCAAACCCAGGGTTCAATGCACAAGAGCGCACCAACAAAACCCTAACTACCATCCCTTTCGGCAACACCTACAAAGCATATGAAGTCTCACCCGAGGTAGAGGCAGGGGTGGTTGCAGGACTCAGATGTCTGCAACCTTAGCCGGGACACAGATCTGTGATTATCTTTCTTACAACGCACTTAGCATCAGTTATTCCTTAACATACATTCATTAATACACTTCACCAAAATCAAAGAGCATCGCAGTGAATACTTATACTAAGGATGATTCAATACTTAGCCATATAAATATAGGTTAGACTCAACAGATCAAGCACTAAGAACATTATATATTAGATCTAATCTTCATTCATATATAATCAGCACAGAGAATAACTAGATCTACTTAATCATCAAACACTTAGCCAAGAAAGAGATAAACACAGTAGAGAAAAGCACAAAGCACTATACACATAGTTACCATGGTTCACCTCCACCTTGGGGATATGTCCACAAAGTCTTCTTTACATTATATTGGTCAAGTAGTTACAACATATAGCTTTAATGATCCTCACTTCGCACAGGACAGAAGATCTGTGTAGCTCACTAGATCCTTCTTCCTTGCTCTTCAATACAAGACTACAACAAACTACATTTAGCTTTCCGATCTCATGCAAAAAGCACTCTAAGATACATTCGATCACACAGATCCAGTTACTAGCACTAAGCTCTCAGTTATACATCACATAGATGTACTACATTACTATTTCCCACTATCTTCCTCTATTTACATTGTCTATTTATAGATTACAAAATGGGCATAAACGTGGGTAAACCCATAGGCTGACATCCCTTTTCCTGTTACATCAACCCAAAACCCTACAATGGACCAAACAATAGGTCTTTCTTCCTTACTTTCCACTTTGTGTTGTGGTCCTTCCTTGGCAAGCTGTCGTAGTCCCAAAAGTGGTCAATTATGACCAAGTGTTCTTCAAAACTTGGTCAAGGGCCAACAATCCCCACCTCCAATCTATCCTCTCCCACCACCATGTTGTTTCTTCCACCCCCTAAGGACTTCCCCCTTCCCATGGAGTCCATGATCATTCCATCCCTCTAATCTCGTGTAGTCTTCCTCCCAATGTTTGGCCTTATTTTAATCCATTTTACCAAAATACTGAAATTGAGAAAATTGTTCATGAATTACTCGAAGTTGGTGTTATCTGTCCCAATACTAGCCCCTATTCTTCCCCTATGATCACGGTACTCAAAAAAGAAGGTACTTGGCGCATGTGTCCTGATTTTCATGCCCTCAACAAACTCACAATCAAAGGAAAATTCCCCATTACAGTCATTGATGATGATCCAAATTTTATGACCAGAACGAAATAAATACAGATCATTATTTTTTTTTTAACATAGAATAACATAGATACAGTAAAACTGGTTTTCTATTTAATAAGGAAATAAGATGAAACTGTAAAATGCAGCGAAAAACAAGCTTGTTGGAATGGTGATGGCTTATCCCTGAGAAGAGACGTGATGATTGCGCTCATTTGCAAGAAGATGGTTACAATGAGGCTCTCAAGGCCTTTTACAATAAACAAGAATGTAAAAAACCCTAGACTTCCAAAAACCTAATCCTAGGAGATGAAGCACCAAAAGTCATGTGGGCCCTTTTTGGGTAAGTTAGTACATCAACTTCTTGGGGTCATAACTTTTGCATACGATCTCCGTTTTAGGCACACGATAGCCTGTTGGAAAGATATAACCAGGAAGAACAATTTTCGATTTGCCTAGGTCATTGTGTTTTGTTGGCATAGGTGCAGACCTAGGGTTTAGCTCCAAGAGCGCACCAACAAGCCCTAGCTACTGGCCCTTTTGGCAACACCTGCAAAGTAGATGCAGTCTCACCCGAAGAAACTATGAGGGGGTTGCAGGACAGAGATGTCTACAACCAAGGGAATATCAAGTGGTTCTTATTGCAATGACAACATAACATGCATCTATCATAAAATAGCTAGATCCTTCCTTCACAGCTATAGATCTGATCAAACACAATAATGCAAACAATAATACAATAGCAATAGAGATCAAAGCATCAATCATACATCCACAACACAAGGTATATGTGGTTCACCCTATCTCTATGGCTACGTTCACAGAACTATGCTTATGATTTATTAAGGAAAAGAATACAGTTCTTGTCTGTGCTCTCAACTAGCAGATCTTCTTTATTCTCTCTCTTTCTCTCCCCTTCCTAGCACCCAACTGCAGGACTTGATCTTCGCACATAGCTAAAGATCTTACAATACCAGAAGGCTCTCTCTCTCAACACTTCTCTCCCCCAATATGATAATCTCTCACACAATAATAGAGCTAGATCAACAACAATATCATACCAATACTTAATGACCCCCCCCGAACCAGGTCCTCTTGACCTATATTTATACATTACAATACCTCACCGACAGCCTTAGGCCGAAACCTAGGTGCCAAAAACCTAAATACAAAAACCCTAGGTCAACTTGACCCTCTTTTTCCAGGCTTCATCAGACTATCTTTCCTTCCTTCTCGCTCGGTGTTCCAAAGCATCCATCAGTGGATTTTTCGACTTTCTGAGTCATCCTCGATCCCTCTCCTTTGCTGATCTATCGTCCTCGATCTCCTCATCTAACGACTTTCTTTTCCACACTTCGCTCCATCTTTTTTTTTCTTTTGCTCGCTTCGACCCAGTGACAGTCACTGTGTCTCCTACGAAGCTCACTTTTTCCCTTTTCTTCCTTGTTCTTCACTTCCTTCCATAACCCAGGGCCAATAGGCCCCCAACACTCATTTGTGACTCGTCTCGATGCACTTGAGATCTGATCCTCTTGTTTTTCTTTGAATTTTGACTGCGCAGTGCAACCCTTTCTTTCTGCTTTATGCCTCCTTTCCATCCTTGTGCATACTATCTTTTCTATTTTTGGTACCCATTTTCAATTGCACCTAGTACCTAGACCCTTGTCTTCTTGATTCTGTTGAGAGCTGCGACTAAGCTGGTTGTCATAGTACAACTTCAGTTGACTCCCATTCACCAAGCCTTCCTTCCAATCAAATTTCAATGTCTTCAGCTGCGCAAATCCTCCTTCTATAACATAGGAAATCTCATATGGTCTGAGCCAATGCATTCTAAACTTCCTAGGGTGTTTGATAAATTTACTATCATATAGTAGGACTAAATCACCTTGCTTGAATATATTCTTCTTGATGTGTATGTCATGATAGGCCTTTTCTCGTTCCTTCTGAATTTGCTAATGGAAGCCTGCAATGAATCTGTCTTCTTCTAGTTCGACTAAATGTGCTAGCCTCTCATGAATGGTGCTAGTATCATCCATGTATGTAAATGAAACAATTCTTAAGCTTGGTACCAAGTACTCCATTGGGACAATAGCTTTAAGACCATAAACCAACTAGAAAAGGGTCTGCATTGTTAATTTCTTGCAAGTGGTTCTATAAGCCTAGAGTATTGATGGTACTCTTAAATCCCAATCATCCATGTTCACACTACAAATATTTGTCAATTCTATCTCCAAGATCTTGTTGAATGCTTCAACCATTTTGTTTGCTTGTGGATGATAAGGTGTACGCTTCTGATGGTGTACTGCAAATTCTTTAGTAAGGGCTTCAACTATCTTATTGATGGAGTGTGTCCCTTGATCACTCATAAGGACCTTAGGGCATACAAAATTGGTTATTATGTCATCAAATATAAACCGTGTAGCTGTAGCTGCACTACAGTCCTTGACTGCTTTTGCTTCGGCCCATCTAGTCAGGTATTCTATCGCAATGATAATATATCTTTCTCTTGTGCACTTTCCTGGTGGGTTTATGGGTCGCATGAAGTCAATGCCCCATTTTTGAAATGGTTATAGATTCATCTACGGTGATAATGGAATATCATCTCTTTGGGATGGTTTTCCAACTCGCTAACATACATCGCATGCTCTGGTATATTCTTTAGCATCTCTGTGTAATGTAGGCCACCAAAGTCCATCTCCCAGAACCTTCCGTGTAGTTTCTTTTCTTGCATAATTTCCTTTTGCAATGCCTTCATGAGATTCTTAAGGGATCATAGGACGTTCTGCCTCCATCACACACCTTCTTAAGATCTCGTCAGGTCCCATTTTATATAGCTGACCAACTATCAGTGAAAAATCTGCAGCATGCACCACTAGTTGTTTCTTATGCAGAATTGTGTATTCTATTGGAGCTATTCCTATTGATCACAAAATCATTTGTGCATTTGGTAGTGTGTCCTCCATACTGGTAGGTTCTTTTCCATGCTCCAACCTCGATAGGTGGTCTGGGCCCTTATTCATTCTTCCTGGCTTAACTGTGATCTCAAAATCATATTCTTGAAACAGGAGAAGCCATTTGCATATTATCCCCCCCAACACTGGCTTGTTGACTAAGTATTTCAGCGTGGAGTGATCAATAAACATTTTAAAGTGTCCTCCCAACAAGTAGTGGCATAATTTCTATAATGCATACACCATGGCTAGTCCCTCTCTCTCTGTAGTAGTGTAATTGATTTCAGTTGTGGAGAGCTTTCTGCTGGAAAATGCTAATGGATGATCAATGTCCCCCTCTCTAGGTTGTGCCAGTACTGCTCCTAATACAATAGAAGACACATCAACATGCACATGAAATTCCTTGCTCCAATTGGGAAAGACTAGAATAGATGCAATGATCATATTTTGTTTCAGTGTGTCGAAGCTCTGCTGGCATTCGTCTATCCAACCAAACTGATAGTCTTTCTTTAATAACCTCTCCATTGGTGTAGTAATCTGAGCATATCCTTTGATAAATTTCTTGTAATAGTCGGTATGTCCTACCATAGTGTGCAGTTGCTTGACTGATGTAGGTGGTGGCAAATCAACTATAATTGCAATTTTGGATGGATCCACCAACAATCCTTTCTTGCATACAATATGACCTAATAATGCTCCAAATGGTGAGAAGAATATTCACTTCTTCAAATTCAAAGAAATTTGACACTGCCTACATTTATCCATCATTAGCCTTAGACATTTGATATGATTTTTCAACAAACTAAAAACAATCCAGTCATCAAAGTATGCTTCTAAAACTTATGCAAAAATTATTTAAATGCTTCAACCACCACCCTGGAAAAGATGGTTAGGGCATTCTTCATTCCAAATGGAATTACTGTGTATTGGTAGGATCCCCACTCTGTGGAAAATGTAGTTTTATGATGGTCCTCCTTGGCGATGCAGATCTGATGGTATCCAAAAAACCCATTTGTAAAAGAGTATACTTCTTGGCCTCCCACATTATCCAACACTTCGTCTGTGAAAGGTGTAGGGAAGGGGTCATGTAGACAAGCATCATTCAGCTTTATGAGATCTATGCATATCCTGATCTCACCTGTCTTATTATCTTGTACTACCATGGGGATGATCCACTCTGGCTCTTCAACAAGTTAATTAATCCCTGCTTCCAGCATTATGTCGAGCTCAATCTTCACTTTTCCCTTATATCTCAGGTTCAATATGTAGGATCTTTGCTTGACTAGCTTCGCATCTAGTTTCAAAGGTATTCTCATTTCTCCCATAGGTCCTTTTATTCCCTTCATATTAGTGAACTTGGTCAGGAACAAGTCCTGATACTCATGCAATAATTCTGTGATTTTGTCAATGGTAGCAGTGTCCCAGTAATCTCCGACATTGGAAAGCTTCAATGTCTCCTCTATCCCGATATTGACTTTCTTTATCTTTATCAGTTGTTCAATGAATGGAAGTTCCACTCCTGGACATTCCACATCTCTTTGACCTTCTGTTTATATGATATTCCCCTTCCTTGGATCATCATCTTCGTCGGCATTGATGTTTTAGCACGTCTGTAGTTTCTGGAGGGGCGTAGTCCATTCATCCACTTCTTGATCCAAGGGGAGGCAAGATGGATCCTCAAATACTTTTTGTCTCATCATCTGTAGTGCTTGATCTATACAAGGAAGTTCACTGTCAAACAAAAAGGTGGTTATAAAATTCTGGATCATACCTTCCCATTCTGAAGTGACAAGGTACAACTCTGCTTGAAGGTACCAGTTAATCGGGGTGGTATCCAGTGTATTGACGAATCTGTGTACCCATTGTTCTCTAG
>JASDQU011440679.1:11668-22274 GCA_032191745.1 Picea mariana | reverse complement strand
ATTGATGTAACGTTCGGCACCTCCGAACCGCTCTCGAAGATAACGATCTATCTCCGGGGGAGGCTAAGGAGAGACACGAGGTCTCACCAATCTACTATCCAGTGCACTTTGGGACTCAGCATGTTGCTTATTGCTCCGATTTAATGGGTCCGAATGAAAGTATGAGGTGATTGTCTTAGTTGTCCTAGGGTTGGGTGGGGAGTGCAGAAACTGAGATCTGTGGCTGAAGATTTCCCTGATGAAGAGGGCTAGGCATCTCTGGTCCTAGTATCAAAAGAAAGTAGAGAGTGAGCCCCCTAAGTCCCTATTGTTGAGATTGGATAGCAAGGAAGGCCTTCACCATGCATGGCATCCTAGCATGGAGGAGGACAATGAAACTTATCCAAGTTGATGGGTTAATCCTTTTCTTAAAATTGTACTTAGGAAAAAGTGCATTAAATGGGTTATATTTTAATGTTGACTTAATGAGTACTTTTTATAAAGTTAAAGTGAGAAATAATTTAAGTTGTGGTCTTTTAATCTTGACCATTAATCTCATAAGGTGTATGAGGATCAATCTTGGCCCTCCATCCTTTTGGAGATAAGGTTTCTCACTTGCTCATTGAGTAAAAAGGAGATCAACTTGGAGAGGGGTGCATTATGCACAAGAGAGAGGCAATTTTTTGAAGAGAGAAAGAGGTGAATTGCTTGAGGGTTTGGAGAGAGACGTTGCAGGGAGACAAAGGAGGCTTCTACACTAAGATTGGCACACATCTTCAGCATTGCAGAGGTCTTTTCCTATAGATCTGATCAATGAAAGTCTTATTTTTAGCAGTTGAGTCTAAAAAGTGTATTTCATGCATGCATGACTTAGACTAGGAGTAATCTCAAAAATAGATTAGGATTTTGGACTCAGATATAACTTTAAATACAAGTCAAGATAGAGAGTTCAAACACACACAAGAACACTTGAGCAGTTGAGCAAATTGACCAACAGAGAGACGGAGAGAGAGCATGTAGACCAGAAAGAGGCATTTCCAAGCAACACGCAGTCTAGTACAGGGATCCACATAGTTTCATACAGTTGTACGGAATTTCATACAATGGTACGTACGACACTGTACAATCATATGGATAGGTCTGTACAGCGGTACAGATTGTCGTGTAGGCCGTACAACAGTTTTTTGTTGTTTTTGGTTTTTTTCCAGTAGTTGCACCTTTCAATCAAGCTGAAAAAGCTAAAGTTTGAGATGTTTTTTGGTCTCCATGCAATGCTGTTTTTTGGGCAGCCTGTGGAGATTTCCTTGAAAGTTTTTCGAAGAAATGAAAAGCAGATTTGAAGGAGTAATTACCAATGTACGTGTGAAATTAATTTTTATGCTTCCACTATTTGATTTCCAACTATTGTGTGATAAATGCTATGGTCTGAAATTTATTTCTGCAATAATTAAATTTAACAATCTACTTGTTTAATTGAGATCATAAGGACTTTAGTCACCTAGGGCATGGAAATTTTCACATGGTATCAAAGCTTACATCTCTGATTGAGATTCTCTAGGATTTGCAGCAGTAAATCAACTACAAGGAAGAAGGACCAACAGTGAGATAAGATAAAGATAAAGATAATTTTATTAATGTCCAACAAATGACCACAAAAGTAGGTCAATGGGACTGAAAGCTACAACAAGTATGAATACAATGTGGGAGTGCAATCACAACTCCTAGAAAATGTCGAAAATAACATAAAGAAAGAAACCTAAAGTAGTGTAGCCTCAGAAAGTAAATAACCATGACAAAGGTACAGTGATCCAAAATAGAAGTGAGTATGCCCAACTCAAAAGTCGAGAGAGAGAGAGAGAGAGTGAAAAAGAGGTATGACAATGCGGCTTTCAAGGTCTCCTGGGTCGGATAGTCGATGGCGAGGGGGGCGAACTATACATTAGCTCGTTGTCGGTGTCCTTAGGGACCATCGGGGGGTCTGGTTGTATGATCCTAGGGGAGTTGTAAGAGCAAGGAATACTCCTAGCATCTGAGGTCGAAGAAAAGAAACTTTGAAGTTTGGATAGATCTTTGACAGCCTATCTAAGACTGGGAGGTGGTTTAGCAAACGAGGGCGCCCTGCTCTAGATCCATCTGGAGCTCATCCCTTTAGCTCTGGGAGGATGTATGGATTGATGTAACGTTCGGCACCTCCGAACCGCTCTCGAAGATAACGATCTATCTCCCTGGGGGGAGGCTAAGGAGAGACACGAGGTCTCATCAATCTACTATCCAGTGCACTTTGGGACTCAACATGTTGCTTATTGCTCCGATCTAATGGGTCCAAATGAAAGTATGAGGTGATCGTCCTAGTTGTCCTAGGGCAAGGTGGGGCCTGCAGGAACTGAGATCTGTGGCTGAAGATTTCCCTAATGAAGAGGGCTAGGCATCTCTGGTCCTAGTATCAGAAGAAAGTAGAGAGTGAGCCCCCTAAGTCCCTATTGTTGAGATTGAATAGCAAGGAAGGTCTTCACCATGCATGGCATCCTAGCATGGAGGAGGACAATGAAACTTATCCAAGTTGATGGGTTAATCTTTTTCATAAAATTGTACTTAGGAAAAAGTGCATTAAATGGGTTATATTTTAATGTTGACTTAATGAGTACTTTTTATAAAGTTAAAGTGAGAAATAATTTAAGTTGTGGTCTTTTAATCTTGACCATTGATCTCACAAGGTGTATAAGGATCAATCTTGGCCCTCTATCCTTTTGGAGATAGGGTTTCTCAGTTGCTCATTGAGTAAAAAGGAGATCAACTTGGAGAGGGGTGCATTATGCACAAGAGAGAGACAACTTTTTGAAGAGAGAAAGAGGAGAATTGCTTGAGGGTTTGGAGAGAGACTTTGCAGGGAGACAGAGGAGGCTTCTACACTGAGATTGGCACACATCTTCAGCATTGCAGAGGTTTTTTCCTATAGATCTGATCAGGAGGATTTGTAGAAGGGGGCCATACATTTGTTGAGGAGGTTTTGTATTTGGCTGGGTTGATTTTATTGTAAGAGATCTCTATATTTTCCTGCTCAATAATAATAAAATCCAAATCTGTTGCACTGGTTTTCCCTCGTGGGTTTTTCCAGGGACGAATAGTCCAAAAATTACTTGTGTACATGTGATGTGATTGTTGTTGTCGTTTATTGTTAAGTTCCTGGTTATTATTTTATGTGTATTATTTATTTGTGAAGAAAACCTGGCAGAATCAGTTAACAGAAAAATTAATTGATTTAGTGAACTGGGTTTGAAGAAAATTCACATGGTATCAAAGAAGGATTGTTGAAGAAGCAACAATACATTCAGATCTGTAACACAGAAGTTCAGATATGCAACACAGAAGTTCAGATCTGCAGTAGATAAGTTCAGATCTCCAACACAGAAGTTCAGATTTGCAGCACAAAAGTTTAGATCTGCAACATAGAAGTGTAGATCTGCAAAGGAAAACATAGATCTGCATTAGTGGAGTTCAGATCTGTAAAACAGAAAGGTATATTGCAACACAGAATCATTTTCAGAAATGGCCATGACCTTGAGAATGGAGGATAGGCTTCAGGGTGCTCAAAACTTTGTCACCTGAAAGGAAAGGGTCACTATGGTTTTGGATGTCAATAATGTCCTTGACCATGTTGATGATAGGGCTACAGCTCCCACAAATGCAGCTGCATTGGTGACCTGGAAGAAGGGTGAGGCTAAAGCCAAGAGCATACTCCTTAATGGGGTAAAGGATCACATAATCCCTACCTCACAGGGAAAAAGTCCGCTAAGGAGGTGTGAGTTGCCTTGAATGACCTTTACCAAAGTAAAAATGAAAACAGGGTGATGGTGCTTAGGGAAAGACTGAGAAGTACCAAGATGGCTAAAGGGGAAGGTGTGGTTCACTACCTTACTCGACTTACACAGATTAAGGATGAGCAGGCGCAGTAGGTGAGAAAACTGAAGAGTCTGAGTTGGTACATGTGGCACTAAATGGCTTTTCAAAGTCATGGGATGTGTTCGTGCATGGAGTTGTAGCTCGGGAAAAACTCCCTGATTGGCAGCGATTATGAAATGATTTTGTGTAGGAGGAGATCAGACTTGGTCAGTCTAGCGGATCTTCATCTTCACCACAGATTGTGGATGAAGAAGGCTTGGCTCTTGCGAGCAAAGGGAAGGGAAAGCAGAAGAAAAAGAAGGGTGGAAAGAAGAACATTGACTTTTCAAAAGTCAAATGTTTCCAATGTCACAAGATGGAACACTTTGCCTCACAGTGTCCAAAGAAGAAGAAGAAGAACCGGCCGCAGATGGCAGCTTCAACAGCAGTGGATGAGTTTGCCAAAAGCTTCGAGGAGGATTTTTGCTTCATAGCTTGTATGTCTAGCGCAATAGTCTCAGACATGTGGTTTGTGGACAACGGAGCATCTTGTCATATGATAGGGTGCAAGGATTTTTTCACTAGGGTACAAGAGGGAGGCGTGAATCTGGTTATAGAGCTCGAAGATCACAAGCGCTACAAGGCGCAAGGGGTTGGTACAGTTTCGCTTCAGAGGGAGTTGAGTAAACCACTATGGTTTGCTAACGTACTATATGTTCTGAGGTTGAAAAAGAACCTCATCTCGATCTCTACTATTGAGGATAAAGGGTATGAGGTCAGCTTTCGTAATGGAAGGGTGTTCATCAAGCCAACAGGGTCAAGTGAGAAGATGGACARGATGATTGGGGTTCGAGAAGAGAAGGTGTACAAGCTTCAGTTTCAGCCAGGGAGAGCAATAGTCAGTACAACCACAAACATGGGAGAGTTGTGACACRAGAGGATGACGCACATACACTTTGGTGCRTTGGGGCACTTAAGACAGGCAGTCACAAGGTTGCCTAAGTTCACAACAGAGAGGCATGACCCTTGCAAGGGTTGTGCAATGGGCAAGTATGCCCGGAGACCATTTCCACCAAGTGAGCACATGTCCAAGGGAGTATCGGACTTGATACATTCTGACGTATGTGGTCTAATGAGCATGGAGTCAGTGAGTGGCTTCAAATACTTTGTTTTATTCATTGATGACTACTCCAGGAAAACCTGGATATACTTCATGAAGGCTAAGGATGAAGTCTTCGACAGATTTCAGGAGTTCAGAACTCTGGTTGAGAACCAGACTGGCAGGTAGATTCAGGTGTTGAGATCCGACAACGAGGGTGAGTACACCTCCAAGGAGTTTCTGGATTATTGCGCAGCAGCGGGGATCAAGAAGGAACTCACCGTTCCTTGCAATCCTCAACAAAATGGAGTGGTCGAGAGAAAGAACAAAATCATAGTCGGAGCAGCACGGGCAATGATACATAATCGGGGTTTGCCACTGTTTTTATGGGCAAAGGCTAGTCACACGGCTGTTTATATTCAGAATAGGAGTCCCCACACAATTTTGGGGAAGTTGACACCTGATGAGGTATTTATGCAACTTTATGCAACTTATGCAACTCGGCTTTTACAATTTAAGTTTAACAACTCATTCAACTTGACTTTTATACATGGCAATTCGAATTTCTTCATGGTGGATGGTGTTACACGTGCCAACGCACTAGATCAATACATTTACATCATTTGCAATGTCAGGAAGATTGTTTGTTTCTAGCTCATAGGAATTTTATGTTCAACCTAACTTTTGCTAGATGCCTTGACTTTTGCTCATGGCTCACAAGGCTTGACTAAGCTCACAGAGGTTGTACGTTCCCCCTAACTTTTGCACTAGACTATCTATGCTCACGGAGGTTGTACATTCCCCCTGACTTTTGCATTAGACTTACATCTGGACTCACAAGATCATATAGCATCTCATTCATCCTAACTTTTGGTTTGACTCACAGAGGTTGTACGTTCCCCCTAGCTTTGTCAATAGCTCACAAGACTGGTTGATTCTCCAAATCTCCTTGGCTAGCCTCAGGGTGGCCCATATGGCGTCTCATTGGAGAATGATTTTCAATGCTACCAAATTTAACAAGTGTAGCACCTGCTTAGCAAAATGATTCCTTCCAAAAGTTCTCATAAATTTGGTTTTCATCGTGGGAATTACCTTAACAAACTAATGTAGTTTGTAAATGTGACTGATGAAAACATTAGTTTGTTTACTATTTCTAAGTGTGCTCTACAAGCTAATGAAATGGGCATTATTTCATTAAGCCATCTACTACCACAAATCCTTTCCTTCAAATTTGGGTAACCACATCATCAACTTTATTAAGATTTCCTCCCATTTTTGATCAAATATATTCAACGATTTTGCTTAGCTATGGGAAGCATATTGCACCTTCGACATTGGCATGTATCACATTATATAACATTCCTTGATAAAGGAACCTTTATGACCCTGCTTCATAATTTGTTTCTTATGTTAAAAAGTTGAGGGTGAGCATATTCACTCTTGGTATTAGTATTTAGATTATGTTATTTCTCCCATGACATTTGGAGTTATCTTTCGAAGTTTATTTTCCTAATACTTTGACGGTTTTTCAGGTATGGTCATTCTTTATGTATTTTGCTTATATCTCATTACTTAACTAACTTTGAGTGATACTACCATAGTGTACAAGTTGAGGTTGTCATTTTAGCAAAACAATGGATCAGCAACAATGATGTCTTTCAAGTTTCCCTTCTTATAAAAAATTTCAAAATCAAAATCAACTACAAGTATTTTACGGATCCACTTCTGTTGTTCCGTGATGACCCTCCTTGTTTTAATATGTATGAATGCTGTTGTGACTTATTTTAAAGAAAAGTTGCTGCCCAATGTATATTGTCACCATTTTCATAGCATATGTGCAATACCTGACATATCTTTTATTGTTAAAAGATTTGAGTAGCTTCTTGTGTTTTAAATTTTGTTTTCCAAAGGCTACAGATTGGCTAATATGAACACAAAACAACAATACAAATACTCACATACAAGAATAGAAAAACCCGAGAGAGAGTAAACATGCAAGTAGCAAGGAGATTGGTGCAATGTACACATATGTTGTACACTCAAAAGGAGTACAAAACCGAGGGAGAGTCATAAGTTGACCATGTCTCCAATAAAGTACAATTAAGAGGTGAGTGATCAAATAGTACCCAGTCACATATGAATTATTTACAATGACATAGGACAAAGATAAAGTACAAAGTGTAAAACACAATTACAATACATAGTCTAACTAAGTTCAATATGAACTTAGAGACTAACTCTCATCTTTGGCAATCTAGAAAAAAGATTGCTCTGAATCCAATCACTGAGTGATTGCATTTTGTCACAAAAGCTTTCTTGAAGTTAGTCACTAAGTTCGCTATGAACTTTGGGACTAAGTCTCATCATTGGCAATCTTGCAAAAGGATTGCTCAGAATCCAATGCCCGAGTAATCACATTCTATCACAATGTTTTCTTGAAGTGAAATGTTGTAAGGACAGACGAACTTTAGACTGTTGAAACAATTGTCAGCTCATTTTTTAGTAATTTGGGCAGGGATGAAGTAATTTGTGGGTACCCCCTACATGCCTACATGTGTATTTGCAGTATTATCCAAGCAGCCCAAGAAATTATCAAGTTGGTAATGTTTTTGTGTATGGACTTTGTTGTCCCTACCTTGGTCTTGGCAGTGTCCACCTTCATGCCTTAAGCTGAGAATATGTGGCCTAAGTAACCTAATTCTTTTTTCCTGAAGCAAAGAAACCCGAATTCCTAAACATTGACAAGCCTTATTCCATGTGTATAATATTATGTTACCTTCGTTGTTCGAAGTCTAGGAACAAGTTGTGAGACATTGAGACCTTAAGATTAGTAATTGCAACGCACACTAGTCACTGGGAAGGAGGATGAAGCGAAACGGTCAAAAAAAATTGGCACAGAGCCAAGCAAGGCGGGGCAATTTAATACCTTTGTTTCCTTTCAATTTATAAAAGAACATGTAATATATGGAAGATTAACTATTTCAGTCTGAAAGGAATCACCGAGCATCTCACTATAGAGGGTTATGCCCTATGGATTCCTCATTCGGAATTCTAATTCTAATGAAATTGCCGAAAATACAGTAGGAAACTGTAAATGACACACAATTTTATTAATAAAAAGCAAGGCGTTAAAGAGAATAACTAATAACCTTTTCCTGGACCTCTGCTAACATGAATTCCGCTGTATACCTCGGGTTGTCGCCCACCGGAAACATTCATTCCAGATGAAAAGTTCGATTCCTGCCGGCTCTGCTTTTTCCATGGCCATAAGGAACCAGCCAAATAATTGACATTACGCTTCTAAAATGTAAAGCAATACCCGTCCCCAAAAATGCAGGTCACAGTTGGGACTCGGGAGACCAGCAAAACAAAATTCAATTGCGTTTGGGTTTATATCAATTGGTGTGGGGCATAACAGATTCTCTCTGAATTGTGAGAGAGGAACCGCGAGTATCTGAACAGAAAGGTAGGGTTCAGGATTTGTCAACATGAAAATTTAAATAAATCTGAATTGTGATAGAGAACCGCGCGAATCTGAACAAAAAGGGTGGGGTTCAGGATTTGTCAACATGAAAATTTAAATAAATGTTAGTAGCATGGTGACCTGTTTAAGCCATTTTAAGTCGGCAACCTTTTTGAATTTCAAAAATATTAGAAGGGGTTTGGGTTCTACACATTAGAAATATGTTTATAATATTATAATCCATATTCTATTTAATTATAGTTTATGATTAACATAGCAGTTTGGCTTTCCTTCTCTTATGCAAATGTCTCTCACTAACTTAGATATGTCTAACATTTTTTTATGTTTTAAAATATTTTTTTATGATATAAATATATTAGAGAAGTTGTCACTTAGAAATTTTAATATACCATGATTTTTGTGTTAAAGGTAATAATCATAAAAAAGTGACATTTCTTATTAACATAATGGTGATAATTATAAAAAAGTGACATTTCTTATTAACATAATGGTCCAACGGTTGTGGTGTGGGTATGCTTATTACTTGGTCTTTTCGTTTCTTCTATGGAAAAAATAAAAAATATTTTATTAGCAGTACTCCACAATACCCCTTTCACATGTCTCCCTACAAAATGTTGATTACTAAGTCAAATATGTCTAACATCTATGCATCTTTGAATTGTTTCTATGACATAAATACCTCTCTCTAAGTTTTATGATCACAATCGATCAAGTTCAAATTGGAACGCCCAAATCTCCAAGCCAAGCCAGGGATCTTGTCCCCCTACCAAAGATATTGAGAAGGCAACAAAGGCTTTGTGTGTAGCAAGTGAATGGATCGGGTGTGTAACTATCAAGGTTACCCTACAAATGAAGATACATGAAAATAACCCGGCATATGGAGATTAGTACGAGACATTGTTATGTTCTCTTGATATCAATGTTATCACATGGCATATATTATTTTCAAGTTTGCTCTTTTTTTTTAATCGTGCATAATCGTTCCCTTTCACCTTTGCAAATTCTACCAAATTAGAAGATTAGAGAGTAATAGAAGGAGCAAGTCTTGTGCATAACAATAGAGATAGGTTGTTCATTGTGTTTATGGTGACATGTTCACTCATGAGTTACTATCCCAATAGTTTGACCATTACTATCATCAAGGCTAATATAGGTACTCAAGGAAGGAAGGTGTTGCAAAAGCTTGTTGATTAAAATCAAGTATCACGCCACATAGACGAACTAACGAAACTATTTGAAGTGGAGAATTATCTCTATTTATGAATTATAATCGAGACTAACTAACTATGTTAACAATAATTAAATACATAAAAAATAAATATAAAAAAAAAGTATTGTCTATGGTTATTGACTTTGTCATAACAAGAGTAACAGTGATGATAGTTAGCAAGATGGTGGAAACGATATGGAAGAGAGTTTAGGGGATCATTTCTCTAGGACCCGGGAGGCAGTGTTCATGTAATATGCGTGAACAAATGTCAGATTTGTAGAGAGAATATGATACTCGTGGATGTAAAACACATACACACTATAGAAAATAGATTGGGTGTGACTAATTGGTGTGCCCATCGTCGATTAATTCATTGATTTGATCAGGAAATGGAATTCACAAAGGGGATGGCATACATGATGAGAATAGTGGAGATAAATCCTAAATTTACTTTGACATTGGAGACAATTTATGATGATGTGTTGAATATAAGTCAAGAGTTTGACCAAATGGTCAATGTTTTCAATGAACATGTTCCTACACATTGAATCACATCACCACCGAGTGCAAAAGATCAATGTAATCAATACTCTAGCAAATCAAGCTACAGGGGCTTTAGATAAGGACCGCCTAGAATAAGAAATTAGCCATCTCAATAAGGTCCTATTAAACCACAGATACAATGAAAAATACATTTTTGAAACAATCCAAAAACATTGATGTGGAAGAGATAGAGATCATAACACATTAAGAGATAATCATATAACTACTCTCTCGTATATTCAAGGCACTATCAAAAAGATTGACAAGATTATATGGAAGAGAAACATAAAGCTATCCTTCTCTCATTTGAACTCTTTAAGAAATATGTTAGACTGTGCAAAGTATTCGATTGAACCAAAGCTTCATAGAGGGGTTTATGTGATTCCATATTCTCATGGAAAAGTATACATTG
>JASDQU011440678.1:0-12839 GCA_032191745.1 Picea mariana | reverse complement strand
TATGACATTTTATCTATAAAACACATTTTTTTTTAAATTGAAAATTTATGCAATTTAAATATTTCTTATATTCACATATAAAATACAATACATTAGGGATCAACATTACACACAAAACAATCCAATCATGTGGATATTTATAATCAATGTCGAAATCACCTTGCAATGTCACTTATCGAACTAATTTGTTTTAAAGTGTTGGTTTTTTATATTTTTCATTACATGATATTTTGTTTTAAAAAATGCTATTTTATATTTACCAAAAAAATACACCTTCCAAGACTCCAAACATGTAAATAATATTCATCTCAAAACTTTATCCATAATGTCAAAGGATATCGTATAGATATAGATTAATAATCATGAGTTTAAACATACATTTTTTAATTAGTTATTATGAAATAAATAAATAAATTATTATGCTATATTAATAATTTATTAATATATTATATATGATATATTAAGAATTAATTTATTAAAAAAGCATATATTACAAAGTGCATAAGAATCATTATTTGGCATTAACAATGTTTAATCTGGGAAAAAACTGGATTGGGGTATAATATGCATAGGAATGGAAAAGATACACATACCTCTTGATATATAGTAATGTTAGAATTAAAGAAGAAGAGGATCAACTGATATGGTCTTTGAATCCAGCTAGAGTGTATGTTTCTAAATTAAGCTACAAAGAAATAATGAAAGAAGGGATAGAAGATCGACATATTTGGTGCGGAAAAATTATATGGAAATTAAAATGTCCCACAAAAAACAAGATTTTTATGTGGTTGAGTTTACTCAATAAGGTTCCCACATGGGATGGTCTCTGTTGGAGCAGGATATTTTGGGAATCATGCAGGAGTAAATCACGCGACAAGTCGGCTCAGGAACAATCTGCAGAGAAGAAAGGAAGACAATTAGATCATTTTCATGGATTAGCGCATGCAGAAGGCAGAAGTTAGTCAAAAGTAGTTAGACCTTTTCATCCATTTTGTAATGGGCTAAGACCTAGTCTCAATGTATAAATATGTAAGGATTTTTGGGTTCAAGGAATCAATCAATCAATAAATAGGTATGAGAAGTGAGGAAAAATAAGCTAAGTGTGCATTGTATGCGCAAACGACAAGGGCATGTTGGGTTATAACTGAGATATCTTATATGAGCGCAGTGTGCACCTTTTGTAAGAGATGATGTTGAATGATAATATAAGAATCCCGTCGTTGTGGACGTAGCCTAGTTTGGGGTGAACCACATTAAATCTGTGTTATGATGTATTTTGTGTTGTGATTTGTTTCTTTTCTGTTTTGTTTATGGTGCACATGTAATGTATGAGTGTTTAGTACAAATATGTTATATGATGTTTCTGCACACATGATGAATGGTCTAATGAATGAATGTTAAGTATGGAGGTTATGATAAATGTCTCCCATTCCTCCATGACTATGGAAACCTAGTTCCTGTAGTCCCCATAGGTACCTCGAGTGAGACTTTACCTGCTTACAGGTGATGTCGAAAGGGTCGGTATCTTTAGGGTTTTGTTGGTGAATCAATGTTGAACCCTGGGTCTTCCCATTGCACGCCAACAAATGGTTCTGTTGATGAGACTAGGATCTACGACTGAGGGGAATGTGGAGGACCTTCTAAGGAGGATATTGGATAATGGTTGGACATGAAGGAGATCAATTTTGTTGTATATCAAAATAAGAATCTGCGAATCAGTGTGAAGAAATGGCTACAGAGGTATGTGTTTACAGATTTTTCTGAAATTTTCTTCGTTGATTTCCCAAATATTTTAGCATAGTGGATCCAGAGATTAGTTGAACAAAAAAGAATATTTCGCACTATTTTTATGAGAAATTGGACTCCTGAGTTAATTCGACAAGTTAATACTATAAGTAATAAGGTATCATGTGCATTTTATTTCTGGTTGGATAGTATATTGGGAGGTTACATTATTGAGTTGTTTATAGATTGTACTCAATCATATACTGTTGTTGAAAGGGAATTCTTTAAGGATCCACATGGAACATCCTTGAAGTCACTACCTACTTGGATTAAGAAGTTGTTGTGTGATAAGGGAGTTATGAAGATGGAATCTGATTTCCCTAGTAGCTAAGCACCTTTGCATGTAAGGGGGATGGGGGTATGACTAGGGAATGGTGTGAGTGTTGCAAGGAAGAATGAATGATGAATGTATGGGATGAGGATGTCGAGAGAAGAAGAGTGTGTGATGAACGAAGAGATTGGAGTATTGCACAGTCGTAATATATTTAGGCCGAATAAGAAGAGGATTGTGGATGATAGAGAGGAGAAACACGGTGAGTTTGAAGAGAGAAATACTGGAATAATTCTCTATATCATACCATGCACAAAATTTCATATTAGTTCAATAGAGTAATATCCCACTCAGGAAAAACTCTGGGTCAAACCCACAACCCCTTATGCATCGCCGAGATCTGAAAAAACTTTTTCAAGTGTAGTTAGTAAGGGAAGTAAGGATAGAAGTCAAAGCAGTGGAAGTAGTATAGTAGCCCAACTTTAGGTAGTATCACTGAGGGGGAATACCATGTAGAATAAGATGGCGGGAGTAGATCCCACTTTAATAATGTGTCTTTCACGAGGCAGGTTCAGAAGATCCATAACAACATTTGTTCATTTGTGAAAAAATATGGACTGTGAAGAACGTCTATGATGATGATGCAAAGATTGTGTAGTTGGTGATGATGTTCAAAGACCACACATTATTATGGTATATGAAGTATCACACTACTATTCCTATGAGACAAACTATAACATTGATAGATGTAAGACAAGATCTATTGAAAGAATTACAGAAACCTAAGTTTGAATCACAATGCATTACAGAGATAAAGAAGATCAAGAAGATAGTGAATGAATCAGTATGGGACTATGATCAAAGATTCAAGATACTGAAGGATCGATTGACATTCAAAATTCCAAATGAACACCATAGGGAGTGGTTTATTGTAGGATTGTTGTTGCATATATGTCTCCCTTTGACATAGCAGAAGATTGCGTCACAATTGGAAGCCCTAGAAATTTCTATGAAATTTGAAGCATCCCCTGTAGAGGAAAATGGCATAGGGATGGATCAAGTCTAGTCGCAGTTATCATCCTTGAACATTTAGTTGTAGGAACTTGCGAAAGGAAAATAAAACCACGAGGAAGTCTAGTGTGTCACATGTAGAACAAAAGGGAATCATAAGAATGAATTCCCATCTTTTCAGCAATATTTGAATATAGGAGCTCTGAATCCATTAGGGGTGTGGTATTATATTTGCAAGACGATGGGTCACCACCCTACTAGCTATCCATTGATGTAGAAATATTAGAGCACTGCAAGAAAATTGTTTTGAAACTTTTGAAAGTTAGTGGGACATGAAGAGAAGGATTGTTGTGTGTTTGATCTGATGAGAGAGCACACCGCAGGTGAATATGTTATAGCAAGATTTTTTTCATCCCATGCAACTTGCTCAAAAGGCCTTTTCCATTTCCATATGCAGACTTGAAGTCCCTTTTCGCAATTCCTAGAGAAAAAAAACATATTTTTCCACATACAGGCACTCTAGCAGCTATACAACATGCGTATATGTTGGTTGTACCATTACAACCCGTGTACATTGGGTTTTGTGCCCCAAAATTAAAAAATGGTGTCAGGTTTCCATGTCGCGTCACGAGATCCATGATCCTTGACCTTCCATATACTAGAAATGTTCTAACTTGGCCCTTCAATGTACTAGAAACGTTCTGAAATGGACCACATCTAAGCTGTGGAAAGAAGGAGAAGAATTCAACTTTGAGAGAAAAGTTACTCTGGAGAAATTATTCACTTCATATTGAGTCTACATCCCTTTTTCCTTTTAAGTATTAACACATTGTTCACCCCCTAAAATCTTCTCTATTTCATAGAAAACCTCATTGCCTCTCTTATATGAGCTTGCCTTTGCTGGAAGATTGAAGTGGTGGAGGCCCATCTAGAAGGGACTTAGTTTCTCTGTTTCGAATGTGCCGACACAGAAGTTTGTCATTCATACACTTCTATTGATTACTTTTTGATAGAAATACTCTCTTCTTTTCCAATTAATGTCTCACAAATATTTGAATTGTTATTCCATGGGAATATTTGTTATGAATATTGATGGATTATGCTATTATATGTGCTAAATTTATATATTATCACCATATGCTTGTGTATCTTAGTTGTTGAGGACAAGTTGTAGGTATATAGCTTTGGGTCAAGTGATCAATGGTGGACTTCATCGAATGTTCAAATGAGGTAGGATTTTTATCTTATCTTGTTAGTATGTTTGTTTATATATAATACTTGAGATTAGAGTTGATTTTTGTAGTCATTTTTGTCTATTGTGGTTTACCCCATTCCATAGAGTGATTTTCCTCGTAACAGAATTGGCGACCATACCGGGGAATACATCAATGTCTCCTGATCGATGGATTCTTCAAGTGTTCGACCTCAACTCCTTTATTCAAACTTGTAAGAATGTACTCAGTGCCTTGATACCTACTTTCATCATCGGTAGGTTGTCTCACATTTTTTAATGGTATAACTTAATGATTGGTAATCAAACGAAGTCTCATTATGTTTGACCTTGTTGAAATATTGTAAATGCAAAGAGTATTTTATTTATTATTGAGTCATTATTAAATAGATCAATCCTCCTTTATGGATTGATCATGTAAGGAATTGTAATTTACCAAATCCCCTTTTGTGGATTGTTCAAACCCTAATTATATAAAGTAAATTAAGAATTTGTCCCCAGGCCCAATTAAAGTGGTTTTAGCTACTAAGAAGACAAGTCGGCCTTTCCCAATGAGGAGACACCTTTCCAATGCCTGCCAGCTAGTATAAATAAAGGAGGCTAGTGCCTCATTTGTACACTCACTCATTCACTCATCAAGTGCACAAGTTTGGAAGCTACAAATGGGAGAAGAAGGAAGAGAGAGGCACATTTCTCAGTGTTGGATATTATCTAGTGTTTTGGTTTATTGTCTTGGAATTGTAATGGATATCTATATTAAGGAAGCTTTTGCTGGGTTTTCTCCCCCATGAGGGTTTCCCATGATAAATGTTGTGTATCTTGTGATTGTTTTTCTCTCATTGATCCTACCTATGCTATGGTTATCTAGTAAATTTAAAAGAAACCTAATAATATATCAAAACTTAATATGGTATCAGAGTTAAGCTGAAGAGAGCACCTTTACTAGATAAACAAAAACGTCATTGTTTTTTACAAGAAAATTAGGGATTTTTGTTGGAGAGGATTTTTTGCCTAAAAAAAGTCATCTAGAAAAGTGTGCCCTACCCTAGTGAATCTTTTGGCAGCTTGAGCGCACCTTTTCAGTGGATAGAGCCTTCGAAAATTCAAACCCTAGTTTTGACTGGTACTAGAAAACCAAAAAACTAGAAGTACCTGAAAACCATAAGTACCAAAAAAATAGGAAACGAGAACCACTACCAGAAGTACTAGTCCATATTTCTTCAACTCAAGTTTCAAGGGGAAAAACTTGAAATTTTTTAAATCTAACAGCTCCAACAAGCGTACTTCAACAAAACGCATCTAGTCCCTGGATCAAAATTTCAAAATTTGAAGTTTGAAAAATTAGCGTTTTCTCATAAAACCCTAAAGTTGCAGTTGCAACTGAAGTTGCATAATCAGTTGCAGTATCAATTCCAGTTGAAGTATCAGTTGTAGTACCAGTTCTAGTCATCCTTGAAGTTTTTAAAAGTGTTGGTAATTATTACCGTTGCTACCAGATGGTGCCACTACCTTAAAATACTATTAGAGGTATGTACTCACATATGTTTAAATTATTAATATTTAAAGGGTATTTGTAGGAGAAGGGATCTCTTGCCATAGATCTAGAAGGATATCAGATCCAACACAGAGGAATAATTCAACCCAGGTTTGATTATTCCAATATGCATTTATTTTTTATGACATTATTTTGATCTAGGTTTCATGTTGAAGCTATGACTATCATACTAACCTTTGGTCAAAATTAAAGTCGAGGTATTATATTGATTAAAGTTGAGATCATACAGTTTATTCTCTAACCCAACTTTCTGTCAATATAACATATTGGTTTAGTACAGAAGACAGGTTGAAGAAAGAACTTGTCACTTTGAGTGAAGGAGACTTGAAAGAAAAGAAACACACTCATTCTTGAGGACAAAACTCCAGGTTCCAGGTTTGATTGATTAAATTGAAAAGATTCAAAACTTGCACATGTCAAAAAAACACTATAGTTGAGATAAAAATGTTTGAAAGGTTTTATAATTGGTAGCATATGTGCATATTGAGATAAATTATTATTGTAATCATTTACTAGATACAACTAACATCCCCTATAGGAGAAACTTCTTGTGTTGGTTCCAGGATACCATGGAGGAATGCTTGATCACAACACTAGAAGAGTGTTGATCTCATTTCATATTGTATTTCTTACTTTTGATCTTTGTTTCAGGCAGGTCACAAGTGATAGCTCTAAAGGAGATACCATGACGATTATTCGTGCTATTATTTTATCACTATTATCAAAAGAGTATTACTCTTGCTTGATGTTTTGTTGACCAGGTTCCAGGTCATAGGTGATAACCCTAAGGAAGATATAGTAAAGGTTGAAGAAGGCAACAAATTAGATGATACATGAAAAAGACTATGTACATGACCATATACATCCATGTACCAAACAAGATGATGAAGAAGCTATTTTTGAGATCTAGAGTATCTCATATGGAGATTGATTGTAAGGAGCATAAGGCTCCAAAGATGGCCGAACATTAGAACAAGAAGTCACAGTAGACTTGTTCAAAGGATAATGAAGCCACCTTGACGGGAAGAAGAATTTGTTTGAAGTCTGACTCAGCTTTTCATATTTACACTTGGCATTCAACACCAAGTATATCATGTAAGAGATGATGAAGTCCTTGTAGACTCAAAAGAAATCAAGAACAGAGTGAGCTTGATCTTATAAATATTCAGATGAAGAGACATCTTCCAGGACTGGGAGACAAATTCCATGAGAAGACTAGATTGTAACTTCAGAGACTCCTAGGAGATATAAAATCTTCAAGAAGATTCCCTTGTTTCAGTGATAGAGAAGGAAGCCAGTCAGAAAGTCTAGGATATGGATTTTTCATGAGACTAGAAGAAAAGTCAGTATTGACTTCCAAGATTGATCTAATAGATCAAGCATGTTGTAGATGCATAAAGTCTGATGTATGTTCATAGGATTATCCCATCAAGAGGGAGAATACTATGACAAGACACTTACTCCAATAATTGAATACATAGTTCCAGTATTCATGAAGACAACCAGAACAACCATGATTCATATATAGTATGAGAAGTAGGGGGAGAAATCACCACATTTAAAATTGAGTGGAGTTTGGTGCAGTACATTAGTTGGGTCATGGAGACATGACTACAATAAAAGATAGAGTTATCTCCATGAAATAAGAAGAGCTACCTTCAGTATCAATTATTGAGCCACTCTCAATTTTAGATGAAGTTGTTGCCATGATGAAGTAGAGGAGTTACTTTTAGATTTCAGCAGTCACAATGAGAATGGAGCAACCATTCTCAACTTCAGAGAAATTGTAGGTACAGAGTCCCACTTCTAGAGGAACAATTGTAGAGAGAGTAGAGGACACACTCCCAAATAGTGAGATAGATAGTTCTTTGCAGAAACCACCTAGAGCTAGCACATGATTGTGCAGATTGAGTTGCAGCTCAACAAGTGTACCATATTGGCACAAAGTGATGTGAAAATTTGATTTGAAGTTGAAGATAGAAAGACTCATGCCTGCAAATTGAAGCAAACTCCAAGAGCTTGGAGTGGCAGGATTAATAGTTTTCTGAAGAGTTTGGGATTTACCAAGAGTAAAAATGATTCTAACATTTACTTCAAGTTTATGAATGATGAGCCAATTATATTGTTGCTACTATATGTAGATGATGTATTCTTTACAAGATGAAGAAAATCTGATCACAGATTGTAGAAGAGGCTCACTACAAAGTTTGAGATGAAAGACCTAATGCATTATTTCTTAGGTCTTGAAGTTTGCAGGAGCTCAGAAAAGATCTTCCTTAACCAACGGAAGTATGCAGTTGAAATACTAAAGAGGTTTGATATGTTGGAGTGTAAATCCATGAACACACCCATGGAAACTAAGTTGAAGCTCCTGGTAGATACCTCATCAGAATTGGTTGATGCTACTATGTACAAACAAATTATTGGTTCGTTGATGTATCTGACAGACTGGATATATGTTTTTTTGTGAAAATATTTGAGTCAGTATCTGGTAGAGCCCAGATGTGTTCACCTTGTAACTGCAAAATATGTGATGAGATACCTTAAGGGTGCATTGGATTTTGGTCTCTATTATACTAAAAATCATGAATTTAGTTTGCCTGGATATACTAATTCAAATTGAGCTAGAAGTGTTTCTGATAGAAAGAGCACTTCAGGATGTTTTTTTAGTCTGGAGTTAGCCATGAATTCATGGAAAAGTAGGAATCAATCCATTATTTCTCTCAACATGGCAGAAGCGGAATATATTGCAGCATGTTCCACCAGTTGTGAAGCCATATGGCTTCGGATGTTGTTGGCATATCTATTAGATATATAGATAGAAACCACCGTGATCCTATGTGATAACCAAAGTTGTATAAAGATGACACGTTCCATAATGATTCGAAGAACATAGAGATCTGACATCACTTCATTCATGATATGATGCAGAGAGGAGCTATAAATCTCCATTATGTTGGCGCGAATGAGTAGGTTGCAGATGTGTTGACCAAACCTCTTTCTTGTTTGTGTAAAGTTTGAGCACTTTCGAGACATGCTCAGTATAGTCCAAAAGGACCTCCCTCAAAAGGGGGAGTAGTGTTGATGCTAGCCTTGTGCTGAAGATTTCCAACTTCATGTTGATGTTGTTGAGATGTCAGCCTCATGATGAATATTTCCAGCTTCATGCTGATGTTGTTGAGATGACAGCCTTGTGTTGAATATTTCTAGCTTCGTGTTGATGTTGTTGAGATGACAGCCTCATGCTAAGGATTTCCAGCTTTGTGTTGATGTTTTTGAGAGGCCAGCCTCATGCTGAATATTTCTATCTTTGTGTTGAGGTCGATGAGATGTCAGCTTTGTGCTAAAGATTTCTATCTTAGTTTTGATGTTGATGAGATGCCAGCTTCGTAATGAAGATTTCCAGCTTAGTGTTGATGTTGATGATGCTCCAGCCTTTGTGTTGTGATGCTATTGTTTTTGATGTTGTATCACCCTCGTGATGTTATTGATGATGATGATGTATTAGTGTTATACTAATCCATGTTGATGCAGATGATGATGATATTGATGATGAGAAAAAATTATGATGATTTATAGATATGTCAGTCAGTGTTCTAGGTGTTGTTGATGTTGTTTCCCTCTCTCTCTCCTGATGATGTTGTAGAATACCCTTCTTGTTAAGGGGGAGTGTTGAAATATTGTAACTGTAAAGAGTATTTTATTTATTATTGAGTCATTATTAAATAGATCAATCCCCTTTTGTGGATTGATCATGTCGGGCATTGTAATTGGCCAAATCCCCTTTTTCATATTGGTCAAAACCTAATTATATAATGTAAATTAAGAAGTAGGCCCCAGGCCCAATTAAAGTGGTTTTAGCCACTAGGAATACAAGTCGGCCTTGCCCAGTGAAGAGACACCTTTCCAGCGCCTGCTAGCTAGTATAAATAAAGGAGGACAATGCCTCATTTGTACATTCACTCATATTACTCATCAAGTGCACAATTTTGGAAGTTGCAGTTGGGAGAAGAAGGAAGAGAGAGGTGCATTACTCAGTGTTGGATATTCTCTAGTGTTTTGGTTTATTGTCTTGGCATTGTATTGGCTATCTATATTAAGGAAGTTTTTGTTGGATTTTCTCCCCCATGAGGGTTTCCTAGGATAAATTTTGTGTATATTGTGATTATGTTTCTCTAAGTGATCCTACTTATGTTATGTTTATCTAGTAAATTGAAAAGAAACCCAATAATAACTCAAAACTTCACATACCTCAACTCCTTTATTCACATGATGTAGAATTTCACCTTTGGCGGATCATGTAGAAGACTTGAAGACATTAGTTCATAGTCGCAAATTTCCTAAGCTATATCTATCATTTCATTGGAACAATACCTATATGACTTTAGTAATCATCGGAGATCATATTGTACTCCATTGTATAACATATATCTTCAGATTGATTTTGAGACTGGTTTTCACTAGGCTGCATTCATGAATATGAAAACCTATGGCATGTATCTACCTTTATATTTCCTATTCATGGCCATGAATAGTTGTTTGGTATATTTCCACATGAATCTGCAGTGTAATTCAAATTGGAAGCCATGTGCACAAAGTCATTATGGATTGTAATATTCTTATGAGAAACTAGTTCATCCAGCAGGGTCTCCATTACTCCACTTCTGGGAATTATAATGTATTTAGGCCATCGTAGATCCTCCTCTGACCTCACACATTAAGCGGCATATGTTATAGAAAGATTTTCCTCACCCCATTCAACTTGCTCAAAAGTCCTTTTCCATTTTTCTATGCAAACTTGAAGTCCCTTTTAGCAATTCCCATATCTAAAAAACACATTTTTCCACATATACACGCCCTAACAGCTATACAACATGCATATATGTAGGTTGCACCATTACAACCCATGTACATCGGGTTTTGTGCCCAAAATTAAAAAATGGTGTCAGGTTTCCATGTCACATCATGAGATCCATGATCCTTGACCTTCCATATACTAGAAACATTCTGACTCAACCCTTCAATTCCATTTGAAGGCTATAAATGAGCCATATCCAAGTTGTGGAAAGAAGGAGAAGATTTCAACTTTGAGAGAAAAGTTACTCTGGAGAAATTATTCACTTCATATTGAGTCTACATCCCTTTGTCCTTTTAAGTCTGAACACATTGTTCACCCCCCAAGCTCTTCCCTATTTGATGAAGAACCTCTTTGTCTCTCTTATATGAGCTTAACTTTGGTGGAGGATTGAAGGCCCAGCTGGAAGGGACTTAGCTTATCAGTTTTGAACATGACGACATGGAAGTTTGTCATTCATACACTTCTGTTGATTACATTTTAATAGAAATACTCTCTTCTCATCCAATTAATGTCTCAAAAATATTTGAATTGTTATTCCATGGGAATATTTTGTTGATGAATGCAGCTATGGGAGACATCCTCCATCTTACAAAACTATGATATGTGGAACATATAAGCTATGTGAAGATTTTCTCTTAGCTTTCAAACCTAAGAGAAATCCCCTGTGAAGGGTTCATGGTTCCTACCTGGGACAGAGTCAAGAACGTAGAGATGACCTCTTCCATGACGTGAGTGAGAATCACTTCAGATGATTATCTGGGTGAAAAGAAATATGTTGAGTTAGGACGTGCCTGTGGCTGAGCATAAGGTGAATGTGGGAAATCCCAAGCAATAGAGTTGATGAGAAGACTGCAGATAATTCTCCTATTGGTGGTAGTGGGAAAGCATATTTGTAGAGTGGACGTGCCTGTGGACAAGCATAGGTGAACGTGTGAAGACCTGGTTCATTTATGTAATGCAGTGAAACAGGTCCATGGCATCCCTATGGATGTGCCCCTAGTGGATGAGCACTAGTGGGTGTATCAAATCCTTTGCTATATATTGTTCAAGAGTCAGACCTACCTGTAACCCTAGTTATTGTGTAAAGGGTACAGGTCGACCCTATGTTAATATGATTAACATAAACAAGATAACTAATATTATGAATATTAATTATAATAATAATAAGTATATTTGGCTTAGAGAGGTCAGCCATGTTGTGCCAACATAAGCCCTTGTTAATTAGTCAAAGTCTAATATAAGTAGGAGATGCTTCTCCATTGTAGAATCATATCCTTCTCATATTTTTTGGAAATTTTAGCAAGTACTTCTCTTTGGAAAAGGTGTGCACCTCTCTTGGGCACTAGTGTTCTAGGGCTTAAGAACCCTCTTGTGTTCTAATTCATTCTTGGTAGTGAAATGTATTTCTCTTGAATAATATAGCAAAGGATTTGGCTGAGTTTTTCTCCCTTGTTTGAGAAGGGTTTCCTAGGATATATCTTGTGTTCTTGTACATGGTGTTTCTTCTTGTGATCTTGGTTGTTGCAACATTCTTATTTATGGTTAAGATATGATAAAATGAAATAAACTACATTCTTAACCTAGCTTATGAAAAATCAACATGGTATCAGAGCATAGGTCTTGAAAGAACCCATTGCACAAGCTTCTTTCACAAGAAAAAAGGAAAAACATCATTGTTGTCGTACAAGAAAATTAGGGCTTTTTATTGAAGAAGATTTTCAACCTCAAAACCATCTATAAAAGTGTGCCCTAACCCAAGGAACTCTTTGGAAACTTCAGCATACCTTTTCAGTGGGTAGATCTCCCAAAAAGTGAAACCCTAGTTTTCACCAGTACCAGAAGTACCAGAAAACTAGAAGTACCAGAAAACCAGAAGTACCAGAAAACCAGAAGCACTAGTCCAGAAATCCATTGGTTAACTTTGAGGGGGGAAATTTTGGATTTTCATAAATATGATTGTACCAACATACTTGCCTCAGCTTAGCGCATCTAGCCACTGGATCATAATTTAAAATTTTGAAGTTTGAAAAATTAGGGTTTCCTCATAAAACCCTAAGTTGCAGTTTCAGTTGCAGTTGCAGTTTTAGTATCAGTTGAAGTAGCAACTGTAGTACCAGTTGCAGTCACC
>JASDQU011440677.1:2451-22975 GCA_032191745.1 Picea mariana | reverse complement strand
GCCAAGAAGAGGTTGTGTAGATCAACGGTTCTAATTGGATTTCAGACCCCCCTGGATGATTTGCTTTTAACCGAGGGGGGGGGGGTCCAGAATGGTTATTTTTCTCTGGCGGGCCCCTGGTCATACTTGGCATCATCCTATTGGCTCTGAAAGTCACATCACCATATTCTATCTGACAGCCCCGTCACTCATGGATGTCATTTTCCACTGATTCCACTTGTCCCACTTGTTCCCGAGTTATGTCCCGTCTCATAACTGTTGTCAGCCCCCTACCCCCTTTCACTCATGACCAGCCCCTTATTGCGACTTTCACTTCAAATCCCTAGCAACCACGTCACCCGTCCGTATGTTTCGGCCACCGTCACCTGCCATCTCACCCCCAAGTGGCCCGTTGTCCATTTATTACTAGATAACATACCCATTATCCTACTGACCTATCTCCCGCGCCCAACTGACCCCAGTTTTAAATAAAACTACCGTTTTCCCTTTTCATTCACTATTCACCCATCGCACCAGAAAATCTACCTCTTACTCCTCCATTCGCATTTCCGTCGCCTTCATCCACAGTCAGTATACCTCACTAACTTTGTGTTATTTGCAGGTATTGTTGCAGAGATGGCACCAAAGCCAAGACAAGAAGAAGGAGAGGAGAATCCTTTTCTCCCACCTCCTATCGACCTGGACAAAATCCCGTTGGTCGAAAAAGACAGATTGATCGCTGATACCAATTGTGATTTCAACTTTTCAGACCTCCAGTCATGGCTCCGAGAGGTTTTCCTGGACAAGAGCGATGAAATTGGACTCTGGGAGTCCAATTTACCCCTATACCTTTTTCCCCAAATCCATCATTTTCTCAAATTCGCACTTAAATGCCAAGCTCACTACATCCCCGAACAAAGAGCCATCATATCCTCATCCGGAGACACCCTGTTCCTCATCACTCCCGAAGACATAGACCAGATGATGCAAATTCCCTGTGCCGAATCTGCGTCCCCTTTCAACCTAGAAATCCTCACCGAGCTATATCAAAAGATGACTTTTCCCAAGAGAGCTCAGATATTCGAGCTTTTCCTTCCCACTTCTGCTCAATTCCCTTCCACCAATCCCCCTTACCCGTCATCCATGTTCTCCACCAAGGGAAACCAAATCATTTCCTCCCTTTGTGCCCTGCTAGGTTATTATTTCGACCAGTGGGTAGATGAGCCCATTCTGGTTTTTCTATCCATTTTATCTAATGATGAAAAGCCCACAACATAGTTTGATTACAGCACCTTCTTGGCCGATAATATTCACGAACAGTTTGTGAATTTTGGCACAGAAGGAATGTTTAGATACTCATCAATATTGGCCTACATGTTTGTCTACTTCCAAGAAGATAAATTCAGTTTCTCCATGCAGAAAATGGATGCAGATGGAAGGCCTCAGCCAGTCACAGCATGGACCTTTTTGTTGAAGCATAATTCCACAGAGTACAGCTTCAAAGCATTCATTGATATTTTCTACCACCCTGTGGTAATCATGTTGAGCGGCAGGCCCGAGCATCGCATCAACGATGAAGTCCAGAGAATTTTGCATCTCTCGGAGAATACAAAGACCGGGGACTGGTACTTGTATCAGAACTACACTGAGATCAGATTTTTCGGGTGTGAGTTGGAACCCTACAAGTTGCCCAAATATGTGTCGGTAAGAATTTTTTCTTTAGAGTACATAAGATAAATTATGAATTCTGATGATATTCATTTCGTATCATTAAAGAAGAAGAAGCAACTTCGGATCAAGGGGCAGATTGGCTCCTTCATATGCAATAGTCAAGGCACCAGGGAAGAAGCTGACCAGATGCTGAAAGAGATGAATTTTTTCTTAAGCTTCCCATGGCACTATGATACATATGGGATAATCTCAGAAATGCGAGTGAAGAACAAAAATATCCCGTATGTTCACAAAGCTAAGCCCGAGATTGAGAAGTTTGCTAATCAAACAGTATGGGTGCCTAACACCTTGGTTGAAGTAGAGCAGCAGATTCCTCCGACTTTTGTGCCACCAACGACCATGCCACAGGTCCCCAAGGAAAAAAGGCCTCGAGCAGATTCGTCTCCGCCTATCAAGGAGTTGTCATCTAAAGAGTTCCAACTGCACACAAAGAGGCTCACGATAGTTTCAGTCCCTGGCCAGACAAAAGAAAAAGAGACTCCACCTACCATAGTGACCAAGTCTGTGATTCCATCCTTCATTTCAAGCATCTTTAAGGACATCACCGCATCATTACCGAAGAAATCCACAGATTCTCTAGTGGACACTCACCAAGGCAAAACTGGGCCCAAGTTGAGCATTTTCGAGAAGTACGAGCTGATTAAGAAAAGAAATCAGACCCTTACCAGCAGTACTTATGCTCAGTTTAGAAAGTAGTCATCCACTATGTAGCATAGGCTGCTATCTGTATTTGAAACAGAAAGAGGCAGGATGCACATGGCCTTCCTTCAAGCACAGGTACCAGACCCCAAGGTGATCACAGATTACGAGAGGGCCACCTTCGAATTCCAGATGAAGGACGTGCATCCAGTAGATCAGATGGATCTGCACAAGCAGACAAGGGAGATGGTTTTCCATACACTGGCACATGCTTCTGCTTCTGCAACAAAATTACAGATATCATTGAACAATGCTCAGACACAGCTTAAGATGGAAAAGATATCATCATTTGCGAAGGACAATAGAATCAAGACCTTGGAGGAGATGGTTCTAAATATCGGCTATGATCCTTCAAACGTCAAAGCTGCAAAGGAGATGATAAAGAAGAAGAATGCAGACATCACCTCTTTGAGGAAGCAACTGAAGCTCCCACCCACAGAGGACTCGCAAGCGAAGGAAATAGCATAGAAAGAAGGCGAAAAGGACGAGATGCTAAATCTGCTCATGGAGCAGAATGCTCAGCTCAAAGAAATGGAAGCTGAGATGGAGAGGTTATTGAAAGAGAAAGAGCAGTTGAAGCAAATGGAAGGAATTCCATTGAGTGCTATCCCAATTGCAGGATTGAGCACTACAGCATCAGTAACATCAATTCCATCTGCAACACCAGTGACACCACAAGAAGGAACAACCAACCTCACCAAATCCATGGAAAAGATGAACCCGCAAGAGACATAAATCAGCAGGCTGAAGAAGGAAGTTGAGAACCTCCAGGAACTCAAAACTTCTTTCCAAACCAGTCTATCCAAAGAAAAGCAGGTAACCGAGCAGCTCAAGAAGGAGCTACAACAGCTCCAAAAGAAAACAATGGCAGGGAAGACTTTGGCTGAGGTCAAAGAGAATGTATGAACAGACATCACAAAGTCCATAAATGAAATCTGGCCCATGATCCAAATTATGTTTGAGCAAAACGAGTTGGTCCAGAGGAGTAAATAGGCTATTGAAAAGATCAGAGTATAATTGGGAGACAGACCAACTCAGGCAAATGATATCATCAAATTTCTCAATTCTAAGACCAGAGAAGAGCTAGAAGAGCTGAAGATAGAAGACAGAACAGAGACCATCCTCGAGGTCAAGAAAGGTTTGACCAAGAGAGGATTAATGCTTCAATTGGAATAAAAGGTTCAGATCATGGAACAGGGAGTACAAAGGTTTTTCAGCAAAATCGAGGCTCTCCAGAAGAAAGGTCTCTCCGGTCTGAAGGTTATTAATGATAAACTGATGACACTCCCAGACTACAAAAAGAGATTGTCTGAAGTGTCTAAAGACAGTTCAAAGTTTGCGGGCATACAAGGGAGCATCACCGGCAAATCATTCTTGGACGCTCTCCAGTTGGACATCAGTATGCAACACGATATTCGATACATATTCCTCACTAAGCCCACATTCGCCAAGTATATAGAAATGGACGAAGTGTATCAGAGATTTCTCAAAGTTACTGTGCCTAGTCATCTCAGATGGGAGGAACTCTGCAATCTGCTCGATTAACAACTGAGTTGTACAGGACCAGTCACCTGTCAAGTCAGAAGAGGTTGTGTAGAAACCTCGCCAACGGCCTACCCCAAAAATCAGCAAGCAGTTACTCCAAGTCATCAAGCAGTTTTGATTAGTTAAATTAGTTAGACTAAAAATAGAATGAGCATGTATTGATCAGTTATGATAGGAACATTTGTAATTTGAATTATAAATACTTCACCTTTCAAAGTATTGGGGATTGTTGATCTTTACACCCTGACGCTATCAGACTGTAACAATTTTTGAGATCTGCCATTAATAAAGAGGAGGCACTTTTACAGGATTCTTGCGTGTATTCACTGGTGAAGTTTATTCTCTTAGTTGAATGTTCTTCTTTCTTTGTGATCATATTGTTTTCTGAAACTAANCATTTAAGCTACTAAAAGATCCAGTGAGTATATTATCTTGCCCTGTGAAAGTCTTCTTTATCGTTTCTGGTTGTATCTTGGATTTATTTAAACACAGACCCCATAGCCCAATGGATGTGTAGACTGTCTCAACCAATTTAAAATAAAAACACTTTGACAACAAAACCTACCTATCTCTTTACCTAGCCTAAAATCTAAAGTTACAAAAAAAGCTAAATCATATAGAGAGATCCCTCTCTGAAGCTGGAAGGGCTAGATCCCAGTTTTAAAAGTGGTTGGATAAAGTTACCTTTGTAAATTTCTTCTTTTTCAACCTCTGGGAAATTTACCAAGTGCTAACAGAATCCATGGGTACAAATTCATTATGGATTGTAATATTCTTATGAACAACTAGTTCATCTAGTTGGGTCTCCATTACTTCACTTCTGGGAATTATAATTTATTTTGACCATCGCAGATACTCCTCTGAACTCACACATTAGGGGGCATCTGTTATAGCAATATTTTCCTCACCCCATGCAACTTTCTCATAAGACCTTTTCCAATTCCCTATGCAGACTTGAAGTCCCTTTTTGCAATTCCTAGAGATAAAAATAATATTTTTCCACATATACACACCCTAACATTTAAACAACATGTGTATACACAGGTTTCACCATTACAGCCCATGCACATTGGGTTTTGTGCCCAAAATTAAAAAATGGTGTCGGTTTTCCATGTCACATCATGAGATCCATGATACTCGACCTTCCATATATGAGAAACATTCCAACTTGGACCTTCAGTTCCATTTGAAGGCTATAAATGGGCCATATCCAAGTTGTGGAAGAGGAGAAGAATTCAACTTTAGAGAGCAAAGTTACTCTAGAGAAATTATTCACTTCATATTGAGTCTGCATCCCTTTGTCCTTTAAAGTCTGAACACATTGTTCAGCCCCCAAGCTCCTCCCTCTTTGATGGAGAACCTCATTGTCTCTCTTATATGAGATTTCCTTTGGTGGAGGATTGAAGTGGTGGAGGCCCATCTAGAAGGGACTTAGTTTCTCAGTTTTGAGACGTGTTGACACAAAAAAATTTTACTCATAAACTTTTGTTGATCATATTTTAATAGAAATACTCTTTTCTCATCTAATTAATATCTTGCAAATATTTAAATTGTTATTCAATGGGCATATTTGTTATGAATACTAATGGATTATGCTATTACATGTGCTAACTTTATATATTATCATCGTATTCTTCCGTATGTTGGTTTTTGAAGACAAATTGTAGGTATATATATTTGAGTCGAGTGTTCAACGGTGGACTTCATCGAAAATCTAGACGAGGTGGGCTCTTTATATTGTCTTGTTAGCATGTTTTTTTATATAGCATACTTGAGATTAGATTTTATTTATGCAATCATTCTGGATTTTATGGTTTACCCCATGCTATAGAGTGATTTTCCTAATAATAGGTATCCCTGAAGGTAGAAGAAAAACTAACAAGGAAGCAATGTTAGAGAGGCACGGGAAATGGTTGTTGGCACAGGGGCAGACCCAAGGTTCAATGCTCAAGGGCGCACCAACAAAACCCTAACTACCGGCCCTTTTGGAAACACCTGCGAAGTAGATGAAGTCTCACCCGAAGTAGCTAAGAGGGGGGGTTGTAGGACAGAGATGTCTACAACCAGGGGAATATCAAGTGGAACTAATACAACAATAATGCAACATTCATATATCTTTTACCAGCTAGATCTACTCTGCACAGCCATACATCTGATCTAACACAATAATGCAATTAACAGTATAACAATGACATAGATCCAGGAAACAATCACACACACATAACACCAGATATACGTGGGTCACCCTCTCTCTAGGGCTATGTGTACATAACTATGCTTATAATATATTAAGATAAATCTTACAGTTATGATCTGTGCTCTTAGTCAACAGATTTTTTCTCTTCTTCTTTCTGTCTCCCACCTTCCTGTGCACCTAGCTGTAGGACTTGATCTTCACACCCAGTTGAAGATATTACAATACCAGAAGGCTCTCACTCTCAGCACTCCTCTCTCTCATAGTACAATAATCTCTTAACCAACAAAAATCAATATCAATACCCAATACTAGTACCGACATGACCTAGTCCTCTCGACCTCTATTTATACATTGCAGTCCCTCCCTGACAGCCTTAGGCTGAAACTTAGGTGTCAAAAACCCTAATTACCAAAACCCTAGGTGTCTAAAACCCTAGGTCAACTTGACCCACTTTTTTCGGACTTTGCCAGCTTGTCTTTCCTTCTTCATCTCGCGGTGCTCCAAAGCATCCAATTATGGCTTTCTCTGCTTACTGAGTTGTCCATGATCCTTCTTCATTTCTAATATGTCATCCCTGATCTTCTCATCCAACAACTTGCTTTTTCGTACTTCACTCCATCCTTCCTGCTCTTTTGCTCACTTTGACTTAGTAACAGTTACCGTGTCTCTTGCGAAGCTCACTTTTTATCTTTCCTTCATTTTTCTTTGCTTCCTTCCATAACCAAGGGTCAACAAGCCCCCAACACTCACCTGTGACTCTTCCCAAGGCACTTGAGCTCTGATCCTTCTGTTTCACTTCGAATGTGGACTGCGTAGTGCAGCCTTTTCTTTCTTCTGTATGCCTCCTTTCCAACCTTGTGCAGATTGTTTTTTCTATGTCTGGTACCTAGTTTCAACTGCACCTAGTACTTGGATCCTTTTCTTCTTGCTTTTACTTAGAGTTGCGAGGTAGATAGTTGTCATAGTACAACTTCAACTGAATCTCATTCACCAATCCTTCCTTCCAGTCTCCCTTCAATGTCTTTAGCTATGCAGTTCCTCCTTTTGTAACATAGGAAATCTCATATGGTCCGATCCAATGTGTTCTGAACTTCCCAGGGTGTTTGATAAACTTATGGTCATACATCAGTACTAAATCACCTTGCTTAAGTGCCTTCTTCTTGATGTGCATGTCATGATAGGCCTTTTCACGTTCCTTTTGAACTTGTTGCTGGAATCCTGCAATGAATCTATCTTCTTCCAGCTCAACCAACTATGCAAGCCTATTATGAAAAACACCGGTATCATCCATGTATGTAAATGTAGCAATTATTAAGCTTGGTACTAGGTACTCCATCGGGACAACAACTTCAAGACCATAAACCAACTTGAAAGGGGTTTGCATTGTTAATTTTTTGCAAGTGGTTCTATAAGCCTAGAGTACTATTGGTACTCTTAAATCCCAGTCATCCTTGTTCAAACTGCAAATCTTTTTCAATGTTGTCTCCAAGATCTTGTTGAATGCTTCAACCATTCTGTTTGCCTGTGGATGGTAAGGTGTACTCTTCTGATGGTGGATTGAAAATTCTTCAATCAGGGCTTCCATTGTCTTATTGATGAAGTGTGTACCTTGATCACTCATAAGGATCTTAGGGCATCCAAACCTGGTTATTATGTCATCAAATATAAAATGCCCATTTGTAGTTGCACTACAATCCTTGATTGCTATGGCTTCAACCCATCTAGTCAGGTATTCTATCGTAGTAATAATATACCTTGCTCCTGTGCATTTCCCTAATGGGTTTATAGGTCCCATGAAGTCAATGGCCCATTTTTCAAATGCTTGTAGGGTCATCTGCGGTGCTAGTGGCATTTCTTCTCTTCAGGATGTTCTTCCAGATCTTTAGCATACATCACATGCTCTGGCATACTCTTTATCATCTTTATGTAAAGTAGGCCACCAAAGGCAAGCTCGCAGAACTTTCTGCGCAGTTTCTTTGCCTATGTAATGTCCTCCTATGATGCATTCATGAGATTCTACGAGGATCAATGGGCACTCTGCCTCCATCACACATCTTCTTAGTATTTCATCTAGTCCCATTTTGTACATCTGTCCAACTATAAGTGAAAAAGATGCAGCACACACCACTAGTTGTTTCTTCTGAGGAATTGTATACTCACTTGGATCCATTCCTGTTGACAAGAATTGGACTATGTCTGCGAAGTGGTCATCCACCTTCCTAATGGCGAGCAGTTGTGCATCCAGTAGTGTATCCTCCGAACTGGTGCATTCTTCACCATGTTCCAACCTTGATAAGTGATATGGGCCTTTGTTCATTCTTCCTGGCTTGACTATTATCTCAAAATCATATTCTTGAAACAACAGAAGCCATCTTCATATTCTCCCCCCCAACATTGGCTTGTTGACTAGGTACTTCAACGCGGAGTGATCAGTAAACATTTTAAGGTGTCCTCCCAACAAGTAGTATCAGACTTTCTATAATGCATACACCATGGCTAATCCTTCTCTCTCTGTAGTGGTGTAATTGACTTCAGCTATGGATAGCTTCCTGCTGGAAAATGATAATGGATGATCAATGTCCCCTTCTCTAGGTTGTGCCAATATAATGGATGATCAATGTCCCCTTCTCTAGGTTGTACCAATACTTCTCCTAATGCAATAGAATATGCATCGACATGCACATGTAATTATTTGCTCCAATCTGGAAAAATCAGAATGGGCATTGTAACCATCTTCTGTTTCAGTGTGTCGAAGCTCTGTTGGCATTCATCTGTCCACTCATACTGGCAGTCCTTCTTCAACAGCTTCTCCAATGGTGTTGTAATCTAAGCATATCCTTTGATAAATTTCTTGTAATAGCCAGTATGGCCTAGCACAGTGCACAGTTGTTTGACTGAGGTAAGAAGTGGCAAATCAAGTATAATTTCAATTTTTGATGGGTCCACCAACAATCCTTGCTTGCATAAAATATGACCTAATAATAATCCAAATGGTGAGAAGAATATGAACTTCTTCATATTCAAATAAATTTGACATTGCCTGCATTTATCCAACATTATCCTTAGACATTCAACATGATTTTTCAACAAACTAAAAACAATCCAATCATCAAAGTATGCTTCTAAAACTTTATGCAAAAGTTCTTTGAACGCTTCAACCACCACCCTAGAAAATATGGCTGGTGCATTCTTCAATCCAAATGGCATCACTATGTATTGGTAGGATCCCCACTCTATGGAAAATGTAGTCTTATGATGATTCTCCTTGGCAATCCGGATCTGATGGTATCCTGAAAACCCATCTGTAAAAGAATATACCTCCTGACCTCCCACATTGTCTAATACTTCATCTGTGAATGGTGTAGGGAAGGGGTCATGCAAACAGGCATTGTTCATATTTATGAGGTCCACACATATTCTAATCTTGCCTGTCTTCTTGTCTTGTACTACCATAGGGCTGATCCACTTCGACTCTTTGACAGGTTCAATAATCCCTGCTTCCAGCATTCGGTCGAGCTTAATCTTCACATTTTCCTTATATTTCAGATTCAATATGTAGGGGTTTTTCTTGACTGGATTCACATATGGTTTCAAATTTATTCTCATTTCTCCCATAGGTCCTTTGATTCCATTCATATCAATGAACTTGGTCGGTAACAAGTCTTGATATTCGTGCAATAACTCTGTAATCTTGTCAATGGTAGAAACATCCCAATAATCTCCGACATTGGCAAGATTTGGTGTCTCTTCTATCCCAATATTGACTTTCTTTATTTTGATCAGTTGTCCTATGAATGGAAGCTCAACTCCTGGTCCTTCCACATTTCTGTGGCCTTCTGTCTCAACAATATTTACCTTCCTCAGATCATCATCTTCATTGGCATTAATGTGGTAACATCCTTGCGATTTATGGAATGGCGCAATCCATTCATCGTCTTCTTGGTCCAAAGGGAGGCCAGATGCCTCCTTAAATACATTTTATCTCACAATCTATAATACTTGGTCTACAGAAGGAAATTCACTGTCAAACAAAAAGGTGGTTACAAAATTCTGGATCATACCTTCCCAATCTGAAGTGACGAGGAGCAGCTCCACTTGAAGGTACTAGTTGATAGGGATCATGTCCAGGGTGTTAATGAATCTATGTACCCATTTTTCTAGAGGAATGTCACTCTAGGCCTCTTCGCAACTTCGTACATGGTCCTTTGGGCAACTTCAACCTGTGTACCTCACTTCATAGCTTCCTACTTGTGTTGAGAACCGCACTGTCATCAAAGTTCGACATTGTGTCCAGTCTGTGATGTTTCCTTTGTGCGTCCCCCACCATATTGTTGGTGTATATTTCAGGGCCTCATCCATAGCCAACAACCTCTGTTGTGCTGGCACAATTGTTTCAAAGTCCATCAAGAAGGATTCTAAAGGATTCAGACCATCAAAGGTAGGTAAGTTACTTTTTGTTGTACCAATCTAGCGAACTTCTCTGGTGATTCGAGCACATCTCCTTATGGGTACTTCATACATCTGGTTCTGCCAGTTCTCCAACTCTTCTTATGAATCTGATGAACATGCGCTATCACTTCGCCAGCTTAGATTCCCATCGGTAGTAGGGTTGATATAATCCCGCTGTCTGGCTGTTAATTTATAGATGTTTTCCAGTTCGTACATGTGGTATTCTTCTCCGACAGGCTCTGTGTAACTAGGTCCTTCATCTAGACCTAAAGGTGCAATGACCCTAAGGCCATATCTTTCAAATTTTATACACCTCTTCTTTATATCAACAATAGTAGAATTGTCGAAGGCCCAATCAATTCCTAATAATGCAGGGTAAGGGCGGTTGTCATCAACAATTTCAATTACTTCAAAATGTGCAAAGGTTCTAACTCCATCGATGTCCATAGGGACATGCTCCAATCATCTAAATGGGATGACAGCTTGTTGATTAGCCATTCTAAGCCTGATAGGGGAATATATCAGCTTCGGTTTTCCCATTAGTGCCCAGGTTTTCTTCGTCATGACATTGACCTCTGACCCTAAGTTGAGGACCACATAATCTATATCATATTCTCCTATTTGAGCATTCAGGTGTAATTATTTATTTGGCCTTGTCCTTTTCCCAATTTGGTGCACTTCCCTATTCATTAAGGAGTCTATCTTGCCTAGCTCATACTGCTTGATTAAATCTTGTAATTATTGTACAACACTTTTATCTTGAATCAACTTAACACAAGTGCACAATAATTCCATGATTTTTCTTACCTCTTTTTCTTCTATTGGTGATGCAGACTGATCAAATGCTTGAGGCATGCCATACTCTTTGATTTCTATTTGCATTCTATATGAGTACCCTTGATCTCCTTTGAACTCTTTTCTTTCTCCCTCAAATTTCTGTCTTTCTTTCTTAGCCTCAAACATTGGGGTCTTCTCTGTAGCTTTCCTGACTTCATGGTCGTCTGCATTCTTTCCTTGTGTTGCTCTTTCTTCTCCTGTAGCAGCGCCTCCTCGAGTAATGACAGGGACTCTAGGGTTGTTTCTGTGAGGTTCAACATATATCAGTTGTACTTGTGGTTTCTATTGGGGTCCTCGTCTTTCCTGAAGTTTAGCCAGTAGTGTAGGGCATTCTTCTATGACATGCTCAAAAGAGTTACAATAACTATAGGTTGTGCAAGGATTCTAACAATCCCTTGCTAAGTGTCTTTCCTGTACGTAGTTATAATAAATAATTTGTCCTCGGCCTTAGCCCATACCTCCTCCTCATCCTCATCCTCTGTGGCCACCATGAGGAGTGAAATTCCCTCTCCCTAGAGGGTTGTACTGTGCATTATTTCCTTCTTGGTGTACTTCTCCTTGGATCTTGTATATGTCCCTTGACCTATCATGCATGAGATCATAATCTCTACAATCTCAATCATCATGCCCCACTGATTTATAGAATGTGCAGTACAAGTTTGTGGGTGTCTAAACATACTTCTACATGTAATAGCACTCACCTGGGTGATGTCTATTTCTACATACATCGCACCAGGGTAAGTTAACTTGCTTCAAGGGGCTCGACACTCCTAAGGCCAAATACTCATGAAACAGGGGACAATGTTATTTATCATGACCTTCAGATCTACATCTTACACACCATATATCTTCTCTTTTTTCCTTCCCCTTGTCCTTCTTCATGTCCTTAACCTGCAAAGAAAGACTACTCAGCTGGCTCAAGATCTGGCTCATGCCTGAGCTAGATTCTCCCATAGGTGTTGATTCAAGCTTCATGGTGATCTCCAAAGCTTCTTCCTGTGATGCAATCTTATACTGCACTAGAGGGAATCTGATGTGAGGTAACAATGCAATGATGAACCATTCTTTGTTCTGTTCATCGGGGATCTAAAAAGTTAATCGGCCTGTTAGGGTCTTGAATCTCTGTTCGAACTCCCAAACAGGTTCTACTACCTTTTGTTTGATATATTTTATCTCTATAATACATTGTGATTCTAACTTAGGTTTTTTAAACTCCACAATCAATGCATTCTTGATCTCGTTCAGTGGCTTAGGCTGCGCCAGTCCTTAGACACATTGCATGTACGAGCTCAATGCGTGATCCCTTATCGTAGTGATGAACTGGGTTCTCTTGATGGCTTCATTGGTGATACTTTTAATATTCCTTATGGCTTCACACAGGAACCAGTGTTGATCGGGATCCTCATATCCATCTCCTCTAAAGATAGAGAGCCTCATCTCATCTTCCATAGATTTCCCTAGGCTTCCTATCTGAGTATAGGTTGAGTTGTTAGTAACAGTACTCTGAAGACTCTGGTGGTTCTAACTATTCTTACTGCTTGGTGCTATTGAAACAACAGGAGGGTTAATGTTACTTACTTCAGTAACCTACGCAGTTCCTGAGGTTTCTGGCTTGCTTTGGCGAAGTTCTTCAGCTTCCCCTTCTTCTATTTAGGTGGGCTATGAATGTTCTTCATCAGTTAGATCTACCTCTTCTCCACTGTAGAAACCCTCTTCTCCGTAGTTTTTCTTAAACAAGTTCTCAAGGTGAACTCCTCGGAATACTTTCCCACTGCGCGTATGTCCAGCTTATATGTTGTTGTCACTATCTGAGATATTGAACATTAGCCTTTTCAAGTCCAACCAATCTACTGTATCTTAAATTCGTTCTTTTCATGCAACAACACCTTGATTCTCATCTTCAAAAAGTCTAAAAAATTTCCTCTAGGTCCTTTGAAAAAGTATCTCTTGGCCTGGCTATACAATTTTGTTCTGTCAACAACAAAATCAGTGATATACCCTCCAATGGTACTATTGAACCAGTGATATACAACCCTTGACACAGCGTTTTCAACTCTCTTAACCTTCTAGATCAGTGCCTGCATCCAAACCACAGGAGGTCTAGATCTAATCTCGAACTGGGTATTGGATAACCTAGACAACCATTCAAACAACTCCTGTTGGATTCCCCCAAAGAAGATCTTGTGAATGTCAGTGAAGATGTATATTTGTAGCCAATCTTCAGTACTCAGTTTAGGGTTCTTGTTCTGGGCTTCGGTGAAGTCCCTCTCTTGATCCTCTATCCACTTCTAAATCTCTGTCTTCAATGGGAACCACGCTGACATTCCCTTACACAAATTCCTGTCCTGACAATGAAACTATTTGTTGGCACAGGGGCAGACCCAGGGTTCAATGCTTAAGGGCACACCAACAAATCCCTAACCACCGGCCCTTTCGACAACACCTGCGAAGTAGATGAAGTCTCACCTGAAGTAGCTAAGAGGGGGGGTTGCAGGATAGAGATGTCTACAACCAGGGGAATATCAAGTGGAGCTAATACAACAATAATGCAGCATTCATATATATTTTACTAGCTATATCTACTCTGCCCAGCCATACATCTGATCTAACACAATAATGCAATTAACAGTATAACAATGACAAAGATCCAGGCAGCAATCACACACACATAACATCATATATACATGGTTCACCCTCTCTCTAGGGCTACGTCCACAGAACTATGCTTATAATATATAAGATAAAGATTATAGTTCTGATCTGTGCTCTTAGTCAGCAGATTTTCTCTCTTCTTCTTTCTGTCTCCCACCTTCCTACGCACCCAGTTGCAGGACTTGTTCTTCGCACCCAGTTGAAGATATTACAATACTAGAAGGCTCTCACTCTCAGCACTCCTCTCTCTGATAGTACAATAATCTCTTAACCAACAACAATCAATATCAATACCCAACACTAGTACTGACCCGACCTAGGTCCTCTTGACCTCTATTTATACATTACAGTCCCTCCTCGACATCCTTAGGTCGAAACCTAGGTGTCCAAAACCCTAATTACCAAAACCCTAGGTGTCTAAAACCCTAGGTCAACTTGACCCACTTTTTCCTAGCTTCACCAGCCTGTCTTTCCTTCTTCATCTCACAGTGCTCCAAAGCATCCAATGATGGCTTTCTCTGCTTGTTGAGTTTTCCACAATCCTTCTTCCTTTATGATCTGTCATCCTAGGTCTTCTTGTCCAACGACTTTATCTTTTGTACTTCACTCCATCATTCTTGTTCTTTTGCTCACTTCGACTCAGTAACAGTTACTGTGTCTCCCTTGAAGCTCACTTTTTACCTTTCCTTCCTGTTCTTCACTTCCTTCCATAACCAAGGGCCAACAACAATCCTAACAGAGGAAGAGAAATCACCAGAGAGAAGTTCTAGAAATTCAGGGGAGAAGTTGGAGGATTTTAACAATCAGACAGAGAGAGGATAAATTTCTAGAGGAGGATACCCTATAGGAAGCAATCCTTTTCCAAGAGGTAGAGGAAGAGGCAGAGGAGGAGAATTGAAGTGTTATGCTTGTGGGAAACAGGACACATGTCTTGGGAATGTTCTGAAAAGAAGTGTTAAAACAACAATATCACAGAGAAATAAAATAAAACAAATGTGGAAATAAAACACAGAAGATACACAATATAATAGAGACACAGATATACGTGGTTCACCCAGTGTGGGATACATCCACCAGAGAAATTGTCAATTCCTTCCTTTATTATTATCCAACAAAATGAAGGGATACAACCTACAACACACCTGCTATAACTTCCTCTTCTTTCTCTCATAGTCTCCTCACTCAGAATACAATACTCATAATGATACATAGTCACAATACATTTCCCTCATAAAATAGGGTTTCCTTCTAGGGAAACAAAACCCTACAATAACTTCTATCGTCATATCTACAACCTTATAATGAATGGTCCATATTTACTATGAAATTACTATATACATTTACAAGGAAATTTTCTCTTCGAGGGCTTCGCCCCTAGACCCTGCAAGGGGGGTAACCCCCCCTGCATTCTCTTGCTTGGAGGAGTGTACATTCTTCCTAGTGTAAATTCTTCATGGGGTATAAACACGGCTCAAAAAAATCTTTGAATCGGGAAGATAATCAGGATCCACAACCAACAAGAGGAATGCAGGAGTTAAAGAGGCTCACATTTATGAGGTGCAATAGAGCAATGTGGAGATAGAGATGAAAGAAGAAGAAACAAAAGAAGGAAGATCACTCATGATGAGGAGATACTTCGTAAATTCAGGGAAAGAGGTACGAGAAGCCGTCCAGAGGAACAATTTATTTAAAAATTCTTGCAAAAACAAAGACAGAGTATGCAAGGTGATCATATAAAGTGAGAGTACTGATAACTTGGTATCCACGAATATGGTGGAAAATCTAAAGTTGGAGATGACAACACATACAAATTTGTATAGGGTGTCATGGTTGCAGAAAGGACATCAATTCATGGTAAGTCGACAGTGTAAAGTTGAGTTTAAAATAGGTATTAATAGGGATGAATGTTTATGTGATGTCATACCCATGGATGTTTGTCATGTTCTATTGGGGAGACCATGGAAATATGACAGGAATTCCATACATGATGGGAGGAATAATACTTATACCCTTGAGAAAAATGGATGTAAGCATATTTTGTTTCCATTAGAGGATAAAGGAGTCAAAGAGGAGGATAATCCTAGTATACTTCTCATGAGTGGGAAGGATCTATTGAAAGAAGTCAAGAAAGACCAGGAAATGAAATTTGTTGTTATAGGTAAGCTGAGAGTCATCCTTACAAACACTTATGTGAATTATTTGCATGTGAAAGTTCAAGAGCTATTAGATGAGTTTTTTGACATTGTGGTGGATGAGTTACCTCATACTTTACTGCTCATCAAGAGTATCAGTCACCAAATTGACATTATTCTGGGAGAATTTTTTTCGAACAAAGCAACATACATATTAACCTCTTAGGAGAATGAATAGGTAAAGGAGAGGGTCCAATAGTTGTTTGATAAATTTCTGTAAGAGAAATATTGAGCCTGTGTGCAGTACCAACTGTGTTGATTCCGAAGAAGGATGGAGGTTGGAGAATGTGCACAGATTATAGAGCCTTCAATAAGATAACCATCAGGTATAGATTTCCTTTAGCCAGAATGGATGATTTAATGGATTATTTGAGTGGAGCTAGTTACTTTTCCAAGATAGACTTAAATAGTTGTTATCATCAGATAAGAATGAGAGAGGGAGATGAATGGAAAGCAACATTCAAAATAAATTAAGGATTGCATGAGTGGATTTTTATGCCATTTGGTTTAACGAATGCTCCAAGTACGTTCATGAGGTTAATGAATGAAGTGCTCAAATATTTTATTGGGAAAATTGTAATCATTTATTTATATGATATTCTAGTTTTCAGGAAGACTAAAGAGGAGCATTTAATACACTTGAATATGGTGCTGAGAAGGTTGCAGTGAGAAAAGATGTTCGTGAATTTGAAGAAATGTTCTTTTATGAAGACAAAACTTGTGTATTTGGGATTTGTAATCTCTTCAAATAAATTGAAGATGGATCCAGAAAAAGGTGAGGGATATAAGAGAGTGGGCTTCTCCAAGAAGTGTTTTTGAAGTAAGAAGTTTCCATGGGTTAGCGAGATTTTATAGAAATTTCATTAGGAATTTCAGCAGTATTTGCACACCCATACTAGATACTATAAATAAGGAGCATGGTTCTTTTGGCTGGACAAAATAAGCTGACAAAGGATTTAGAGTGTTGAAAGAAAAGATAATAGAACAACCTATTTTAGTTCTGTCGAAATTTAAGAATACTTTCCAGGTCAAATGTGATGCAAGTGGAGTGGCCATTGGTGCAGTTTTAAGCCAGGATGGTAATCTTGTTTCTTATTTCAGTGAGAAGTTGAATGATGCTAAGAAAAAGTATTAGACATATGACAAGGATTTTTATTCTATAATTCAAGCTTTGAAAAAGTGGAGACATTATCTTATGCCAAAGGAGTTTATTTTATATACTAACAATCATGCTTTGCAGTTCATAACTAGACAAGAGAAATTGAAACAGAGACATGCCAAATGGGTAGAATTCATGCATGAATTTTACTTTTTTCATTAAGCATATTAATGGGAGTGCTAACAAAGTTGCAGATGCTTTGAGCAGAAAATGTTTAATCTTGCGGGAATTCCAAGTGTAGACTTTGGGATTTGAACACCTCAAGGAGATGCACCAGGAAGACCCAGATTTCAAGGAAGATTACAAAGCATGTGAAAATCCTTTGTTGAGGGATATAAATCAATGGATGGAGTATATGATCCAAGAAGGACTATTATTCAAAGGAATTCGATTGTGTCTCCCAAGATGCTCAATGAGGGACAATTTGTTAAAGGAGAATCATAGTTGAGGATTGTCTAGAGACTTTGGCCATGATAAAACATATGCGCAGTTGATTTATTCATACTATTGGCTATGTATGAGGTAGAACATGAAGAATTTCATGGACATATGCATAATTTTCTAGTATGATAAAGAAAATAAGAACATAGGATTGTATCAACCATTGCCTATTCTAAACAGGTCGTAGGATGTTGTAAGTATGGATTTTGTTCTAGGATTTCCAAGAACCAAGAGGGGAAATGATTCAATATTTGTGGTGGTTGACATATTTTCAAAGATGGCACATTTATACCATGTCACAAAACTAGTGATGCTACCCACATAGAGAATTTGTTTTTCAAGGAGATTGTGAGATTGCATGGGTTACCCAAGAGTATAGTCTCAGACAAAGATACCAAATTTGTTGGACATTTTTTGAGGACTTTGTGGAAGAATTTTGAGACAAATTTGTCTTTTAGTTCAACATATCACCCTTAGAAAAATGGATAGATTAAGGTAGTGAATAGAATATTAGGGAATATGCTAAGGATTTTGGTAACTAAACATAACAGTTAGTGGGATCAAGTTTTTCCTCAAGTGGAATTTTCATATAATGACTCACCAAATAGGATTACTGGTAAGAGTCCATTTCAGATAGTATATGGAATGCATCCAAGAGGAATTTCATAATTGAGATATTTAGGACAAACTAAATTTCGAAGTGCAGGAGTAGAGGATGTTGCTGTAAATATGCATAAGTTTCATGATCAAATCAAAAGACAGCTACAAGATAGCAGCCAGAGATACAAGGACAGATTAGACCAGAGAAGAAAAGAGGTGAATTTTGATATTGGATATCAAGTCTTGGTACACCCATATAAGGAAATATTTCCAAGAGAGAAATATAATAAGTTGAAGATGAAGGAGATAGGCCCTTCTAAAATTATCAGAAAAATTGCTACAAATGCTTATGAGATTGAACTACCAAAGGACATTGGCATTTCATCGATATTTAATGTAGAAAATTTATACCCTTACAAGATGGATGACACCGAAGGGAAATATGATCAATAGGATATTCAGTGGAGGAGACAGATTCCCATAGAAGAGAAGCCATAGCTAGAGATGATTTTGGATCAGAGAATTGCTAAGAAATCAAGAAAGTTTACTATGAATATTTGGTTAAATGGGAGAATCATTTAGAAAACAATGCCCATTGGATAATTGAAGTTGATATCCAGAAGCATGAAAACATAGTGGAGGAGCTCATGGACAGGATTCCATGAATTTTTTTTGTCCAAAGGAATATGATGCAGGAACATCACCATCATCAATCAATGAGGCAAGGTGGAAGATGACTCAACATCCAATGCAACACATTTAACTAGTTTGGATTCCAAGGATGGCGCATCACTTTAATATTTTGAAAGCATTGTAATTAAATATCTCATGAGACCTTGAAGCTAGATCCATTGTATGTGCTCCAGGGGATTGTATTTTCCTTTAATGTTTGTAGGATGTACACATTTTGAGTGTTGATTCATATCTAAAGTGTAATTATTCATTTATTGTAATAAGCTTAGTGGTAGGATGCTTTTAATTATGCTATGAAAGAACTAGAATAGTTTGGATGGAAGGCTCGAGAGTCCCCCTCATTTATAAATCAATTTAATCTATTCCTAAAAGAGGTTGTTGTAGTTGTTGAAATAAGTTGAAAGCTATAGAGAATTGTTGAACCCCTTGTAAATATTTGCTAAAGGAATATAGAAGAAGAGAATTTCTTTCAAGTTTCTGAGATTTCTTGTCTTTGAGTAACTGGGTAAATGTTATATTATTTATCTCTATGTTTATGTGTGTGTGTGTCTAAATGGATTGTTGAATGAATCCTTAGTGTTAATTTAAGTTTCAATTGTTTCTCTTCTGAAATCTCAGTGCAAGGAGAGCACAGTGCCCATGCAAGGAGTGCGGAGGTCTAACCGTTATAGGTTCAAAAACTTAGGAGAGATTGCATAAGTTTACACAGAGCGAGTGCAAGGAGTGTTCCTATACTCATAGGAGTATAAAATTTCAGAGGGGATATCGATGAAAAGAATGCACAGAGTCAACACCTTGTTGAGTGTTGAAAGAGCTCAGGAGAGAAGTGCAAAATGTGTGCTAGAGTTCAAGTATTTTAAGAGAAAATATCAAGAGGGAATAGAAAGATGTGTGCCAAAGTCTAATTCATTCAAGTGACAAAGCTCGAGGAGGGATAGGAAGAGTAAGTACCCGAAAGAAAAGAAATCTCTTTGTTTGAAGGAGAGCGGAGGCGATATTTTTGGGAAGTATAAGAATCCCTCACATCCTTTGAATTAAAGAGAAGGAGAACATAATTTAAACCCCCAAGTCCTTTGGACTTTACTTCTCCTACAATTTTAATTCATTTGTTGTCAAAGAGGCAAAATCCCCAAAGCCCGAAGTCCCAGAGTGAATCTACACCATAGATCACTAGAAGAAGTGAGATTCATTGGATCCCTGAGTGGTTCAATGATTCAGCACTCCGAGAAAAATTGGTTTTTGTTGCACATAGTGAATAATTCCCCGAAGTCCCAAATTCCAGATTAAATCTTGAACGTTGGTTTTCGGGTACACGTTTCCACAAATTATCAAGTATTTGAAAATCTAACT